>CAUYRH010069725.1:0-31895 GCA_963574655.1 Perodicticus potto | reverse complement strand
CCAGGGCAAGCGCCTATGGCTCAGTGAGTAGGGCACCGGCCCCATATACCAAGGGTGGGGCGTTCAACCCTGGCCTCGGTCAAACTGAAACTAAAAATAGCCAGTTGTGGGGGTTCTGCCTACCCGAGGCCGCGGCTGTGCAGAGACCGCCGGGTGAAGCCACCGTCATCATGTCTGACCAGGTAGCGGGCTGGGAGCCATCCGACGGCGGTGGCCGGGGCCTTGCCTCGCAGATATGCCTGCCGCTCGGTTTGGGCTGGGATGGAGGCGCGGGGGAGGGGAGCGCACACTGGAGGAGGGGGTGGCCGGTGGGGACTGGGCAGGCGAGGGAGGGAAGCGGACTAGGGTCGGAGATGTCTGGGCCTGGCGCCGGGCTCTTGGAGCCGCCTCAGCCCTCTCCGGGCTTGCTCATCACCCCCTATACCCCAGCGCTTCTGGCCGCCGTCTCTCTAACGTCGTTCCCCTTCTTTCTCCCGGGTCGACCAGGTGCAAAGCCCCATTTTCACCTCCTTGAGAGAGTCCCTGGAGAACCTGCCTGTATTCCTCCAGAGGACTGATCACAGAAGCATGGCCTTAGGCCCCAGTTATGTAACCGGAGAGAATCCCTGACTGGGAGGCTCCGTCACCCAGAAAAGCGGCTGTACTCCACTTTTTGGTTCTTCGTCGGGGAGGGCGGGGGTTCGGTGAGAAAGACGATGCCCGATGTTGTTGGGAATCTAGAAAGTACTTTGGGTTCGGATTGCAGCTAGGGCAGGGGCTGCTGCTGCTCTCTTGAGTCTCTTTTCTGTGTGGGGGTGCAGAGCTGTCGCCTTTTCTCTGTACTTTCCCATTTATTACTCGGGATTGGTTCACCAACTCTCCAGTTGTAAGAGAGCATTCAGAATAAGCAAGCAACAAATAGAACAAAACCGTTAGGGCAACGGAAAACATTTTATTTGGGCATTATCCTGAAGATGACTGATACTTTTGAGGAAAACAGTAGGAAAACTTAAATGTAGAGCAGTTGCAGAATATTTGCAAAAAGCTGCCTGTTATGACAAAGTGCTCTATTGCAATATCAGGAATTTATTTAGGATTTACACTCAGTCAGGAGTGATTGATTTTCCTTAAGTTTTTCTTTCTCATTCTGTCCTAGTTAACCACGTTTATAGCAGAGTTTTAAATTAGTAAAGTTTTTGTGTGGTGTTGCTTTTGTTTGTTTAGATGACTTTAACTTTTTAAAATATTTTTGGACCTTTTGTTTAGTGATAGTTATTCAGAAAACTTTTTCATTTAATTCTATGATGTACTTGAACTTTTTAATTTAACCCACTTATTCCCTTGGTTTTTAACCTAGTTTTATAAGCACTTGTTAAGACCAAGTGAGGTTCTTGTGGAATTGTACTATTGTACAGAATGTATAGTTATATTTTAAAGGTTTAGCCATAATGTAATTTTAGATGCGTCTACTTAATGATAATTTAATTTTCAAGTTGGTATGAAAATGGCATTGTAACTACATAGTTGTTTACTTGGTTACTAGGGAGGAAAGTATAGATGTAAATAAATGCTTAGTTTCATCAGCCTTTTTTTAAATTTTTTTTTATTTATTTATTTATTTTTTTAAATAGACTTTATTTATTTTTTATTATTTTTTCTTTTTCTCTTTTTTTTTTTTTTTTTTTTTGCAGTTTTTGGACAGGGCTGGGTTTGAATCTGCCACCTCCGGCATATGGGGCTGGCACCCTACCCCTTCGAGCCACAGGCACCACCCTTTATTTTATTTTTTTTAAGGAGTCACAGGCTAGCTGTTAACTTCATTATTATTACTATTTTTCATTAAATCATAGCTTCGTACATTAATGCAATTATGGGGTACAATGTGCTGGTTTTATATACAATTTGAAATACTTCCATCAAACTGCCTTCACCACATTTTCTTAGTTATTGTGGTAAGACATTTATTTTCTACACTTAGTAGATTTAACTTGTACCCTTAGTAAAATGCACCATAGGTGTGGTCCCACCAATTGCCCTCCCTCCACCCATCCTTCCCCGGGCCTTTTTTTATTTTGATTTTTTTTGCAGTTTTTTTGCAGGGGCTGGGATTGAACCCACCACCTCTGGCATACGGGGCTGGTGCCCTACTCCTTTGAGCCACAGGTGGGGCCCCCCCCCCCCCCCGCCTCCCTCCCCCCCCCCCCCCCCCGCCCCCAGCCTTTTATTTTGATACTCTGAATTGTCTGGGAAACATTTTGAAATTTACTATAGTCAGATGAAAGAACAATATACAGAAAGAATTACAAAATAAATTGTAGAATCTGTTGCTACAGTTTGAAGTTAGGTCATCTAAGAGATACATGAAAGAATAAAGGACCTAGCACATAAACAGAGTTTTTTCAGTGAGTCTGTAAGAGCAAACTATTTTAATGTTCATAAGGGACATTGTTTGTCTTTTTTGAGTGGTCAGTGGAGTTTTCTAGAAACTAGTAGCATGTTCGGTGATATCACAACAAATTGCAGAAGCAGATGCAAAAATCCACCTGTTTTTATTAAGCCAGACATTAAAGAGAGATTTAAGAGACTTGAAAAATAGTAAAACAGTGCCATTTTTCTCCTTAATTTTATTTTGAAATATATATATATTTTTGAGACAAAGTCTCAAGTTGTTGCCCTGGGTAGAGTGCTGTGGCATCACAGCTCATAGCAACTTCCAACTCCTGAGCTCAAGCGAGTCTCCTCCCTCCGCCTCCCAAGTAGCTGGGACTACAGGTGCCAGCCACAATGCTCGGCCATTTTTTGTTTGCAGCCGTCATTGTTTGGCGGGCCCGGGCTGGATTCAAACCCGCCAGCTTAGGTGTATGTGACTGGCGCCTTAGCCGCTTGAGCCCCAGGCACCAAGCCTGAAAAATATTTTAATAAAAATATGTAATAGTAAACAGCTGGGTATTGTGGCAGATGTCTGTTAGTCCCAGCTACTTGGGAGGCTGAGGCAAGAGAATTGCTTGAGCCCAAGGCATTGAGGTTGCTGTCAGCTTTGACTGTAGGATACTCTACTGAGGGGAACAAGTGAGACTCTGTCTCCAAAAAAAAGAAAAAATTAGCATTATAATGGGTTTATTGGTGCTTTAGTTTTTATTTATTTTTTTTTGAGACAGAGCCTCAAGCTGTCACCCTGGATAGAGTGCCGTGGCATCACAGCTCATAGCAACCTCCAATTCCTGGGCTCAAGCAAGTCTCTTGCCTCCGCCTCCCAAGTAGCTGGGATTACAGGCGCTCTCCACAACACCCGGCCATTTTTTTTTTTTGGTTGCAGCCGTCATTGTTGTTTGGCGGGCTGGGGCTGGATTCGAACCTTCCAGCTCAGGTGTACGTGGCTGGTGCCTTAGCCCGTTGAGCCACAGGCGCTGAGCCAATTTATTGGTACTTTAAATATTTAAAACATTTCTCAGTTTCAATTTTAATGCTGAACCAGCCGTACAAAAGCTTTACGAGGATCTAAATAATTTTTAAGAGCGTAAGAGTCCTGGGAACAAAGAGTTTGAGACCAACCTCATTATTAATAATTAGGGCCCCTTAAAAGTGCCTTGTTGAATGTTGAAGATTTTAACAGATGTGAAGCTGTTATACTTTAAGAGGTTTGTGAGAACAAGAATCCCACCTTGCTGCTGTGTAATATGAGCATGCCACTGAACTACAGTCCCAAAAGACAATCTTAAATTGAACCAAATTATGTCAGAAGAATGTGTTTTCTTTGCTTTTTTCTTTTCTTTTTTTTTTTTTTTGTAGAGACAGAGTCTCACTTTTATCGCCCTGGGTAGAGTGCTGTGGCGTCACACAGCTCACAGCAACCTCTAACCCCTGGGCTTAGGCGATTCTCTTGCCTCTGGCTCAGGCTGGTCTCAAACCTGTGAGCTCAGGCAATCCACCTGCCTCGGCCTCCCAGAGTGCTGGGATTACAGGCATGAGCCACTGCGCCTGGCCACATTTATTTATTTATTTTTGAGATAGTCTCACTCTGTCTCCTTAGGTAGAGTGCTGTGGCATTATTATAGTTCATAGAAATCTCAAACTCTTGGGCTCAAGCAATCCCCTGACCTCAGCCTCCCAGGTAGCTGGGACTACAGGCACCCATCACAATGCCTGACTAATTTTTCTACTTTTAGTAGAGATAAAGTCTTAATCTTGCTCAAGTTGGTCTCAAACTCCTAAGCTCAAGCAGTTCTCCTGTTTTGGCTTCTGAGAGAGTGCTAGGATTACAGGTATAAGCCATAGCTCCTGGCTAAGTTTTTTTTTTTTAAGAGAGGAAGGACCCATAGCTCTCATCAGGGGTGCATGATTGGTTAAAGGAACATTCTTTAACCAATAAAAGAAATAAGAAATTGGGCCAGGCTCTGTGGCTCATGCCTGTAATTCCAGCACTCTGGGAGACCAAGGCAGGCGGATTGCCTGAGCTCATAGGTTCGAGACCAGCCTGAGCTAGAGTGAGACCCCCATCTCTAAAAATAACGGGGTATTGTGGTGGGCTCTTGTAGTCCCAGCTACTCAGGAGGCTGAGGCAAGAGAATCACTTGAGCCCAAGAGTCAGAGGTTGCTGTGAACTATGATGCCACAGCATTCTACCAAGTGGGACAAAGTGAGACTCTGCCTCAAAAAAAAAAAAAAAAAGAAGAGAGAAATAATAAATCTAGTTGGCTGTTCTCCTTTAGCTTAATCTCAACCCTGCAATAAAGCACTGTATGGAACTAGAAGCTTAATATCAAAAGGGTAAGAGTAATTTGTACAAATATTTTCCCTTCCTCCTTTGTTACACTTAAGCTTATAGTGTTTCTTTTCTATATGCAAGTCATTAAAGGCAGCTTGGATATCAGCTGTTCAGTTCAGATCTGTTTTTTTTATAACAATTGAACTGATTTGCTCCAGTTAAGTGAATCTGTAGTAACAAGGTTCATTGTCTCTACCTCCACCCAAAAAGAGAGATTGAGTGAGTGATTTCCTTTTATCTTTAGTCAAAGATACGGAAGCAGGACGGTGCCTGTGGTTCAGTGAGTAGGGCACCTGCCCCATATTCTGAGGGTGGTGGGTTTAAACCCGGCTCTGGCCAAACTGCAACAAGAAAAAATAGCCGGGCGTTGTGGTGGGTACCTGTAGTCCCAGCTACTTGGGAGGGTGAGGCAAGAGAATTGCCTAAGCCCAGGAGTTGAAGGTTGTTGTGAGCTGTGTGCCATAGCACTCCACCAAGGGCAATAAAGTGAGACTCTGTCTCTACAAAAAAAAAAAAAAAGATATGGAAGCATTGTGTAATTCTGGTTATCCGTTCCTGCCTAATAAACTCCCTCCCTATTTAGTAGCTTAAGACAACAGCCTTTTTTGCTCATGAAGCTGCAGTTTAGGCATGGCTCTGTGGGTTGGACTCATCTCTGCTTTTTGGTGTGTGGGCCTTCCACCAAGAAGACTCAAATGGCTGGGGGCTAGAACAACTAGAGGTAGTGTGGGATGGGGCTGGGTTCTTCATGTGGTCTTAGTACCTCTCTTGAATGGTCTCGTCATGTGTTCTTAGCATGGAGACCCCAGAGTATTTAGCTGTATGGCTCAGGGGTCTCAGAGACAGAATAAGTGTTTTGTTGTTTTTTTTGTTTTGTTTTATTTTTTGAGACAGAGTCTTAACTTTGTCGCCACCGGTAGAGTGCTATGGCGTCATATCTCATAGCAACCTCAGACTCTTGGGCTCAAGTGATTCTCTTGTCTCAGCCTCCCATGTAGCTGGATCTACAGGTGCCTGCCACACTGCTCAGCTGTTTTTAGAGGTGGGTCTTGCTGTAGCTCAGGCTGGTCTCGAACTCGTGAGTTTAGGCAGTCCCCCTGCCTGGGCTTCCCAGAGTGCTGGAATTAGAGCCTGGCCTAGAATAAGTGTTCACTGAGTACCTGTGTAGAAATAACAAGGTTCCTAGGACCTAGCCTTGGAAGTTGTTTCAGTAGTCTCCTGGTTAATCAAAGCACTAAGGCCAGCCCAGATTTAAGGGAAAGACATTTAGACTTCATTTCATTTCTTTTTTGTGAGGGGACAAAGTCTCACTATGTTGTCCTCCATAGACTGCGGTAGTGTCACAGCTCACAGCAACCACGAACTTCTGGGTTAAGCGATTCTCATGCCTCAGCCTCCCAAGTAGCTAGGGACTACAGGCGTTCGCCACAAAGCCTGGCTATTTTTGTTGCAGTTGTCATTGTTGTTTAGCTGGCCCACGCCAGGTTCGAACCCACCAGCCTCGATGAATGTGGCTAGTGCCCGTAACCACTGTGTTACAGACGCTGAGCCTAGACTTCATTTCTTAATGGTAGGAGTAACAAAGAATTTTCAGTTGTTTTTAATCTACACTAATTATATCTTATTTAATTATTTATTTTTGAGACAGAGTCTCACTATGTCACCCTTGGGAGAGTGTTGTGGCAGCACAGCTCACAGGAACCTCAGACTCTTGGGCTTAAGCAATTCTCTTGTCTCCTACCAAGTAGCTGGGACTATAGGCGCCCACCACAACACCTGGCTATTTTTCTGTTGCAGTTGTCATTGTTGCTTAGCTGGCCTGGGCTGGGTTCGAACCTGCCAGCCTTGGTTTGGTGTATGTGGCTGACGCAGTAACCACAGTACAACGGGCGCCGCGCCTATTTTATTTATTTATTTATTTAGACAGTATCACTCTGTTGTCCAGGCTTGCACACAGCAACCTCAAATTCCTGGGTTCAAGCAATCCTCCTGCCAAGTAGGTGGGATTACAGGCCCCTGCCACAATGCCCTGCTAATTTTTGTTTTTATTTATCTTTTTTTAAATTTTTATTTATTTGTTTTTTTTTTGTAGAGACAGAGTCTCACTTTATTGCCCTCGGTAGAGTGCCGTGGCGTCACACAGCTCACAGCAACCTCCCAACTCCTGGGCTTAGGCGATTCTCTTGCCTCAGCCTCCCAAGTAGCTGGGACTACAGGCGCCAGCCACCACGCCCGGCTCTTTTTCTGTTTTGCAATTCAGCCGAGGCCGGGTTTGAACCTGCCACCTTTGGTGTATGGGACCGATGCCCTACTCGATGAGCCACAGGTGCCGCCCAATTTTTCTGTTTTTAGTAGAGATGAGGTCTCACTCTTGGTTAGGCTGGTCTCAAACTTTTGAGCTCAAGCAGTCCTCCTGCCTCAGCCTCCTAGAGTGCTAGGATTATTAGTGTGAGCTACCGTACCTGGCTAATTTTATTTTATTTTTTATGCCATAATAGCATTTCCCTGCAATGTTGTTTATAGCTCCCTGTTGTTGATGTTTATTGAACTTTTTTTTTGAGACAGAGCTTCAAACCGTCATCCTGTATAGAGTGCTGTGGCATCACAGCTCACAGCAACCTCCAATTCCTGGGCTCAAGCGAGTCTGCTGCCTCTGCCTCCCAAGTAGCTGGGACTATAGGCGCCTGCCACAACGCCTGGCTATTTTTTTTTTTTTTTTTGGTTGCAGCCGTCATTGTTGTTTGGCGGGCCCAGGCTGGATTCGAACCCACCAGCTCAGGTGTACATGGCTGGCACCTTAGCCACTTGAGCCACAGGCACCGAGCCTGTTTATTGATCTTAATAGCTGTTAACTTGAGGTAGCAGGAGAATATAATGAATTGTTCGTGTATTAAAGTTCATAATTGTAGGCTGGGCTCAGTGGCTTATGCATGTAATCCTAGCACTCTGGGAGACTGACTGGGGGAGGATCGCTTGAGCTCAGGAGTTTGAGACCAGCCTGAGCAAGAATGAGACCCTGTCTCTACTAAAAATAGAGCCGAGTGTTGTG
The DNA here is from genome assembly GCA_963574655.1 of Perodicticus potto. Classification (NCBI taxonomy): domain Eukaryota; kingdom Metazoa; phylum Chordata; class Mammalia; order Primates; family Lorisidae; genus Perodicticus; species Perodicticus potto. The sequence continues at coordinate 24,102 of CAUYRH010069725.1, read as the reverse complement.
GCAGTCATGTGTAGTCCCAGCTACATGAGAGGCTGAGGTAGGAGGATCACTTAAGCCCAGGAGTTTGAGGTTGCTGTGAGTAAGGCTGATGACATGGAACTCTAGCCTAGGGCAACAGAGTGAGACTGTGTCTCAAAAAAAAAAAAAATCGGGCAGCATCTGTGGCTCAAGGAGTAGGCCGCCAGCCCCATATGCTGGAGGTGGCAGGTTCAAACTCGGCCCTGGTCAAAAACTGTAGCAACAATCAAAAACACACACACTTTGGGCGGTGCCTGTGATTCATTGAGTAGAGCGCTGGCCCCATATACTGAAGGTGGCGGGTTCAAACCTGGCCCTGGCCGAACTGCAAAAAACAGAAAAATAGCCGGGAGTTGTGGGGGGCGCCTGTAGTCCCAGCTACTTGGGAGGCTGAGGCAAGAGAATTGCCTAAGCCCAGGAGTTGGAGGTTGCTGTGAGCTGTGTGACGCCAGGGCACTCTACCGAGGGTGATAAAATGAGACTCTGTCTCTACAAAAAAAAAAAAAAATCAAATTCATAATTATGTATGTTACTGTTTATATCATAGATGTATTAACCTGTAGCTATTAATTGAGACTGTAGTTAGTGATAGTTAGCGATATGTACCTTAAGTATTTTATGCCCTAAGAGAGGAATGATAACGTATTTTGATAACCAAACATGAATGTTATGTTTAGAATTCTCAGGTTCAGTAGTTTGGATTTCAAAACTATAAAGCAGTTGTCAAATACATCATGACACACTTTTGTCCCATGGCAGTTAGGTAGCTCCACTATAACTTTTATATGTAGTGTAATAATTATTTACATTGTAAGTGTCTTTATCTATCAGAATATTCTTGCTTTTGAGAGTCAGGATAAGGCTTTATTTGTCCTTTTTTTCTACAATGCCCAGCACAGTGACTAGACCTTAGTAAAAGTTTTTTGAAGGAATGAGTGGTCAGATTCATCCATTCAACAAGTATTTATTGAATGTTAGTATATTCTCAGTACCATCCTAGGCCCTAAAATTGGAGAGTTGCCTCAAAAACATGAAGCAGCAGGTTGTCTTCCTCATTCAAGTCCTCTTATTGTTTTGTTACTGAGAATAGGTTGGTTGCCATGGAATAGTTTTTTTCTTATGATGTTTTTACATACCTTTTCTTGCTCTTCTATTAGCAATTGATGTGGTAATTTTATCTCCAAAATCCAAACATTTACTTCCTTCAAGACATTGGGATTGTTATAGGTAGTTTTTTTTTTTTTTTTGCAGGTTTTGGCCGGGGCTGGGTTCAAACCTGCCACCTCTGGCATATGGGGCCGGCACCCTACTCCTTTGAGACACAGGTGCCACCCTATAGGTAGTTTTTTATTAAGATATCCTTAGCTATCTGGGTGTGGTGGCTCATGCCTGTAATCCTAACACTCTGGGAGGCCGAGGCAGGTGGTTAGCTTGAGATCAGGAGTTCGAGAGCAGCCTGAGCGAGAGCAAGACCCCGTCTCTAAAAATAGCCGGGCATTGTGGTGGGCTCTTATAGTCCCAGGTACTTGGTTAGGCCGAGGCAGGAGGATCACTTGAGCCCAGGAATTTGAGGTTGGTGTGAGCTATGATACTATGGTGCTCTACCCAGAGCAACAAAGTGAGACTCTGTCTCAATAACGACAAAAAAAGACATCTTTAGCACTCCATTTTGGAATTTTCCGAAATGGGTTTTTGTTTTTGTTTTGAGACAGAGCCTCAACCTGTCACCTTGGATAGAGTGCTGTGGCATCACAGCTCACAGCAACCTCCAATTCCTGGGCTCAAGCGGCTCCTCCCTCCACCTCCCAAGTAGCTAGGATTACAAGCACCTGCCACAGTGCCCGGCCATTTTTTTTTTTTTGAGACAGAGCCTCAAGCTGTCACCCTGGTGAGAGTGCCATGGCATTAAAGCTCACAGCAACCTCCAATGCCTGGGCTCAAGCGAGTCTCCTGCCTCTGCCTCCCAAGTAGCTGGGACTACAGGCGCCTGCCACAACGCCCGGCCATTTTTTGGTTGCAGCCGTCGTTGTTGTTTGGCAGGCCCAGGCTGGATTCGAACCCGCCAGCTCAGGTGTACGTGGCTGGCGCCTTAGCCCAGCGTTGAGCCACAGGTGCCGAGCCACCCGGCCATTTTTTGGTTGCAACCGTCATTGTTGTTTGGTGGGCCTGGGCTGGATTTGAACCTGCCAGCTCAGGTGTACGTGGCTGGCGCCTTAGCCTGTTGAGCCACAGGCACCGAGCCAGTTTTTGTTTTTTTTTTAAGGATAAATAATTCTGGCTTGGAGCTGTGGCTCTTGCCTGTAATGCTAACACTCTGGGAGGCTGAGGTTATAGGATTGCTTGAGGTCAGGAGTTTGAGATAAGTTTGAGTAAAGGAAGACCCCAGTCTCTACTAAATAGAAAAACTGAGGCAAGAGGATCTCTTGAGCCCAACAATTGGAGGTTGCTGTGAGCTACGATGACGCCAAGACACTGCTAGGCCAAAATGGGGCACTTTAGTTTTATAGTTGAAAATTTGGATACTTCCTGCAATATACATTTGCTTATTTAAAGATAATATATTTGTTATATTTTTGGCTATTCTTTTTGCATTAAGTTGCCTTTTCTGAGGTAACGAAGATCTTAAGACCTAAAGGCGGGAAGGGTGGATTTGTTGGCTGGGCTCACTGTTCTCATTATCTTGGGCCAGTTAGTTTTAAAGGTTTTTTTGAAGATTAATACACCTAAAAAAAAGTACGTGAGTGTAAAGTTTGCTGTATTTTTACAGATGTATTCATGGAACCAGCACCTATACCAAGAACCACTGCCCTAATTTTTAATTTTGTTCTCTTTTATACAACGTAATATTTTATAAGTGGAATCATACAGTGTGGACTTTTGTGTCTGGCTTCTTTTGCTGAGCTTTGTTTAGAAATTTGTCCATTATTATTGTGTATAGGTATATGTTATTAAATCTCATTGCTGTGTTATGTTCTTTTTACTTAACCATTCTGTTTTTTTTTTTCTTTTTTAAATTTCAGATTCATATGAGGGTACAAACAATTAGTTTACAATGTTTGCATTTGTTAGGTACAGTCTTTGTTGTAGTTGTGTTCCACACCCAGGAGGTGTGCCGCATACTCTTACGTTGTGTCCATTAGGTGGGGGCACACCAATCCTCTTCCTTTCTCCCCTTTCCTCGTCTTCCAGCCAATGAATTGAATGGAGTTTTTCTCTTGGGTGGACATGTATTAGTTCGTCTAGGGGCTTCATATTAGTACTGAGTACATTAGATACTTGCTTTTCCATTTGTGTGATACTTTACTAACAATATGTTTCAACTCCGTGCAGGTTAATACAAAAGATTGAAAGTTTCCATCTTTTTTATAGCTGAATAGTATTCCATGGTATACATATAACACAGTTTGTTAATTCCTGCCTGGCTTAGTGGGCTTTTAGGTTGTTTCCACATCTTGGCCACTGTAAATTTTTTTTTTTTTTGTAGAGACAGAGTCTCACTTTATCGCTCTCAGTGTCACAGCTCACAGCAACTTCCAACTCATGGACTTAGGCGATTCTCTTGCCTCAGCCTCCAGAGTAGCTGAGACTACAGGTGCCCGCCACAGCGCCTGGCTATTTTTCATTGCGTTTTGACCAGGGCTGGGTTTGAACCCACCACCCTTGGTATATGGGGCCGGCCCCCTACCCACTGAGCCACAGGCACCGCCCATTGGCCATTGTAAATTGAGCCTCAGTAAACAGTCTAGTGTAGATATCTATGATAAAATGATTTTTTTTCCTTCTGGGTAGATACCTAATATTGAGATTGCAGGATCAAATGCAAGATCTGTTTTGAGTTCTTTGAGCATTCTCTATACTTCCTTCCAAAGAGGCTGCATTAGTTTGCAATCCAACCTACATTGTAAAAGTGTTACCTCTGTCCACATCCATGCCGGCATCTGTAGCTTTGGGACTTTGCGATGTGGGTTGTTCTTACTGTGGTTAGCTGATATCTCAGGGTGGTTTTGACTTGTATTTCTCTGATGATTAGGGATGACATTTTTCTGATGATTAGGATGGACATTTTTTTCATATGTGTGTTGGTCATTTGTGTGTCTTCTTCAGAGAAGGTTCCTTTCATATTTCTTGCCTGGTGTTTTTTTTTTTCTGAGATAGGCTCTTCATTTGCTAGGGCTAGAGTTCAGTGGCGTCATCCTAGCTCACTGTAACCTGAAGTGATCCTCCTTTCTCAGCCTCTTGAGTAAATGGGACTACAGGCTTGTGCCACCATAGCTGACTGATTTTTTCTATTTTTTGTAGAAACTGGGTCTTGCTCTTGCTCAGGCTAGACTCACACTCCTGTGCTTAAGCAAGCCTTCTACCTTGCCTCCCAGAGTGCTAGGATTACAGGCATGCGCCACTGCTCTCATCCTCATTCTGCATTTGATGCACATCGAGGTCATTTTCTAGGGCCCATTTTTAACATGTGTCAAACTAATACCTATTTATAGGATTTTCTGTGTCAGTGATGATTGCTTTTTGGTCTAAATAACAGAAAATCTGATACGTGTTTGTAGTTTAAAGAAGCAAACTAACAGTTTGCTGTTAGTTTTTCTCATGAAACAAGTAGTAGCTTAGGGCTGGTAAGGCACCTCCATAGTACCTTCTGTTTCTTTCTTCTACATCCTTATTAGCAAACTTTTAACCCCATGCTTCTCTCCTTCTGGGCACAAAAAGACTACTTTGTGTTCTGGGCAGGAGAAAGGGAGAAACAAAGGGAAAATATTGTGTGTCTGTGACCTTTTATCTATCTCATTGACCAGCACTGTGTGACATGGACATAAAAGAAACCAGGAAAGCCTGGCGTGGTGCCTGTGGCTCAAGCAGCTAAGGCACCAGCCACATACACCTGAGCTGGCGGGTTCAAATCCAGCCTGGGTCCGCCAAATAACAATGATGGCTGCAACCAAAAAATAGCCGGGCGTTGTGGCAGGCGCCTGTAGTTCCAGCTATTTGGCAGGTGAAGGCAGGAGAATTGCTTGAGCCCAGGAGTTTCAGATTGCTGTGAGCTGTGATGCAACGGCATTCTACCCAGGACAACAGCTTGAGGCTGTCTCAAAAAGAAAAAAAAAAGAAACTGGGAAAGCCATCCATAGTGGCTCACACCTATAATCCTAGCACTCTGGGAGGCTGACATGGGAGGACCCCTTGAGTTTAGGAGTTCAAGACCCCATCTCTACTAAAAATAGAAAAATTAGCTGGGTGTTGTGGGATGAGCCTGTAGTCCCAGTTACTTGGGAGGCTGAGGCAGGGGGAGTGCTTGAACCCAGGATTTTGAGCTGGGAGCTGGGTTGATGCCATGGCACTGTAGTTTGAGGCAACAGAGTGAGACTGTCTCCAAAAAAGCTGGGAAATACTTTTCTTTCTTCTTTTTGAGACAGAGTCTCAAGCTATTGCCCTGAATAGAGTGCTGTGGCATCACAGCTCACAGCAACATCATACTCTTGGGCTTAAGCAATTATCTTGCCTTAGTCTCCCAAGTAGCTGGGACTAAGGGTGCCCGCCACGAGGCCTGGCTGTTTTTTTTTTTTTTTTTGCAGTTGTCATTGTTTTAGCAGACCCGGGCTGAGTTCAAACCCGCCAACCCTGTGACTGGCAACCTATCCACTGAACCACGGGTGCTCCCTGGGAAATATGTTTCTTAACTGGGAAAACTAAGGCTTCCTTTTGTATGGAAGAAGGGGAAAATAGATACTGGAGAAGTAATTAATAATGTCTGCCATACCTTCAGATCTGTTTGCTGGTACTTTTGGATGCAGTCAAGCCAGGTCCAGGTCCCTAGCCGAGGCTCAAAGAGTAGGGTTTACACAACCAGTAATGTTTTTAGTCATAATTTCAAGTTCCTGAGAAGCCATGTTTTGCTTATCTAGTGTTCAACCACCATTCAGTGTTAAATTATAAGTATTCAGAAGGCCCAATGTTCTGAATATTGAATGGTTTGACGTAAACCTTCAAGTTATGGAGTTAAATCTGGTCAGTTCTATTTCAAATCTCCAGTACTACCTGGTTAAGTTAGAACATAATACAGATGAAAATGTATATGTGTTTTTGTATTTTTAGAATTGTGGGCCATCAAGAGGCTGAGGCAAAAGGATTACTTGAGCCCAAGAGTTTGAGGTTGCTGTGAGCTATGATGCCATGACAGTCTACCAAGGGTGATAAAGTGAGACTCTGTCTCAAAAAAAAAAAAAAAAATATTGGGGGCCAGGCGCAGTGTCTCATGTTTGTAATGCTATCACTCTGGGAGTTTTAGGGGAGAGAATTGCTTGAGACCAGCCTCAACTATAGCAAAGATGTGATCTCCATCAAAATAGAAAAAATTGTCTGAGTTTGGTGGCATGTGCCTGTAGTCCCAGCTCCTCGAGAGATTGAGGCAGGAGGATTGCTTAAACTTTGGAGTTTGAGGCTTTAGTGAGCTAGGATGAGGCCTCTACACTCTAGCCCAGATCCAGGCAACAGAGTGAGACGCTGTCACAAAAAAAAAAATAAATTTTTTTTTGTGGTAAATCCATTTAAATACGAGGGAAATGACTTCATTATAATTTTGAGTTTTTACCTTTTAGAAATAAATATGTGTTAGAATTAAATATCCTATTTAACCCATGTTGAACTTTATTAGGATATAAGATGAAATAAATTGATGTTTACAGAAGTTTTTGAAACTTTTTTTTAAAAGCATTTTAATTTTTTATCATTATTATTATTATTATTATTTTTTTTTTTTTGCAGTTTTTGGCTGGGCCTGAGTTTGAACCCGCCACCTAGCTATGGGGCTGGCACCCTACTGCATATGGGGCTGGCACCCTACTGCTTTGAGCCACAGGCGCCACCCTGAAACTTTTTTTTTTTTTTTGAGACAGAGCCTCAAACTGTCACCCTTGATAGAGTGCTGTGGCATCATAGCTCACAGCAACCTCCAATTCCTGGGCTCAAGCGAGTCTCTTGCCTCCGCCTCCCAAGTAGCTGGGACTACAAGCGCCCGCCACAACGCCCGGCCATTTTTTGGTTGCAGCCATCATTGGCAGGCCTGGGCTGGATTTGAACCCGCCAGCTCAGGTGTATGTGGCTGGCACCTTAGCCCGTTGAGCCACAGGCGCCAAGCCTTTTTTTTGAGATGGAGTCTCATTGTGTCACCTTTCGTAGAGTGCTGTGGCGTCACAGCTCACAGCAAAGTCAAACTCTTGGGCTTAAGCCATTCTCTTGCCTCAGCCTCCCAAGAAGTTGGGACTACAGACGCCAACCACAACACCTGCCTCCTTTTAGAGATAAGGTCTTGGTCTGGCTCAGGCTGGTCTCAAACCTGTGAGCTCAGGCAGTCCACCTGCTTTGGCCTCCCAGAATCTAGGATTACAGGCATGAGCATAGCACCCTGTTCCAAACTTTCTATTTTTTTTTCTTTTTCTTTTTAGAGATAGTCTCACTTTGTTGCCCTTGGTAGAGTGCCATGGCATCACATCTCACAGCAACCTCCAGCTCTTGGGCTTAGGTGATTCTCTAGTCTCAGCCACTCGAGTAGCTGGGACTATAGGCTCCTACCACAATGCCCGGCTATTTTTTTTTTTTTTTTGTTTGCAGTTTGTCCGGGGCCGGGTTCAAACCCACCACCCTTAGTATATGGGGTCGGTGCCCTACTCATTGAGCCACAGGCACTGCCAGAAACTTTGTATTTTTAATGAAATTTCCTTTACTTTAGAAAGTTTAAATGTATTGTATATATAATGAACCCTGTATGCCCATCTCTTGGTGTGTCTCATTTCATCTATAGCATCCCACTCCATTCCCCTATGTTATTTTAAGCCCATCACAGATATTGTGTTATTTCATTTATAAATATTTTATTTATTTGTTTATTTGAGACAGAGTCTTACTTGGCACCCTTGGTAGAGTGCCATGGCATCTTAGCTCACAGCAACCTCAAACTCTTGGGTTCAAGTGATCCTCTTGCCTTAGCCTCCCAAGTAGCTGGGACTACAGGTGCCTGCCACAATGCCTGGCTATTTTTTAGAGATGGAGGTCTCGCTCTGGCTCAGGCTGGACTTGAACTCATGAGCTCAGGCAATCCACCCACCTCTGCCTCCCAAGTGCTGGGATTATAGGCATGAGCCATCAGGCCTGGCTCATTTATAAATATTTTAGTATGTATTTTTTTTTTTTTTGTAGAGACAGAGTCTCACTCTGTCCCCCTCAGTAGAGTGCCCTGGTGTCACACAGCTCACAGCAACCTCCAACTCCTGGGCTTAGGCGATTCTCTTGCCTCAGCCTCCTGAGTAGCTGGGATCACAGGCGCCCGCCACAAAGCCCGGCTATTTTTCTGTTTTGCAGTTCGGCCGAGGCCAGGTTTGAACCCGCCACCTTTGGTATATGGGGCCTGTGCACTACTTGCTGAGCCACAGGCGCCGCCCTGTATTTTTTTTGCAGTTTTTGGCTGGGGGGTGGGTTTGAACCTGCCACCTCCGGCATATGGGGCCGCTGCCCTCCTTTGAGCCACAGGTGCCGCCCTTTAGTATTTATTTTTAAAAGGGAAGGACTTTTTCTTTTAACATAACCATGATATTGTTACCACATCTTAAAAAAAAAATAGGCCTTTTTTTTGCAGTTTTTGGCTGGGGCTGGATTTGAACCCACCACCTCTGGCATATGGGGCCAGTGCCCTACTCCTTTGAGCCACAGGCGCCGCCCAAAAAAATAGATTTTTTAATATCATCAAAAAAGAGTAAGCAGGCTGGCGCCTGTGGCTCAACGGGCTAAGGCGCTGGCCACGTACACCTGAGCTGGCGGGTTCGAATCCAGCCTGGGCCCGCCAAACACTGACTGCTGCAACCAAAAATGGCCGGGCATTGTGGCAGGTGCCTGTAGTCCCAGCTACTTGGGAGGCGGAGGCAAGAGACTTGCTTGAGCCCAGGAATTGGAGGTTGCCGTGAGATGTGATGCCACAGCACTCTATCCAGGGTGACAGCTTGAGGCTCTGTCTCAAAAAAAAAAAAAAAAAAAAAGAGTAAGCAGAAGGGCGGTGCCTGTGGCTCATCGAGTAGGATGCCGGCCCCATATACCGAAGGTGGTGGGTTCAAACCCGGCCTCGGCCGAACTGCAAAACAGAAAAATAGCTGGACGTTGTGGGGGGGTGCCTGTAGTCCCAGCTACTCGGGAGGCTGAGGCAAGAGAATTGCCTAAGCCCCGGAGTTGGAGGTTGCTGTGAGCTGTGTGAAGCTACGGCACTCTACTGAGGGCAGTAAAGTGAGACTCTGTCTCTTAAAAACAAAAGAAATGAGGACTGTTTGATTTCCCACATCTTTTCCAGTATAGTTTCTTTTCCAGATCCAGCCATCTATTTACAAGCTGTCCCATCTGTAACTTGGAAGATAGTGTTGACAGTGCTGGTAAATCCTTTACCACTCCATTTATCAGACTTCAGTCTCTAAATCAGCGCTTCTCAACCTGTAGCTTGTGACCCACAGGAACTTTATTAAAAGGCTGTGGCATTAGGAGGGTTCAGAACCGCTGTTGTAAATGATCCAGACCTGAAAATTTACATGTTTTCAATCCTCTCTTTGATCTTAGACATAAACTTTTCTTTCTGTCATTAGTTTCTTCTGCTGCAGATCTGTGTACCCTTTCCAGCTAGAGATCAACCAGCCTTCTCTGGATTCTCTTTTCTTTCATGACCTAGTGTCCCGGACACAGAGCCGAATGCTTTTACTGTTTTGTAATCACTGTGCCACACCATTTGGTATTGGCTGTTTTTTTTAACAAAAGAGAGAAGGAAAGACGGCATACAAAAGACACTGAGATCACTGAAGACAAATTTTGGCCTTTTTTGTCCAGGAACATCTTGTTTTCTAGGCCAATTTGTCACAGAAAAAAAAGAGCACATGAAAAACGTGATGACTGTATTAAGCAAGCCTGAAGCTATTAAGCATGTGATAGAGGAGATCATCACTGTAGGGAAGACTTGGGAAGAGATCACCAACATGGAGTGTCTAGGGCAAGTAGCAGCTTATTTGTGGAAATTTCAAATCCAAATGTTCTCGTATTCTTTTTTTTTTTTTTTTTTCAACTGCATTTTTTGGCTGGGGCCAGGTTTGAACCCACCACCTCCGGTATATGGGGCCGGCACCCTACTCCTTTGAGCTACAGGTACTGCCCCTGTTCTTGTATTCTTAGGAAACTAAAGTGAATTATCTCTTATTCTTAACTGTGAATATTATTATTATTATTTTTTTTTTTTTTTTGAGACAGAGCCTCAAGCTGTCACCCTGGGTAGAGTGCTGTGGCATCACAGCTCACAGCAACCTCCAATTCCTGGGCTCAAGTGAGTCTCCTGCCTCCGCCTCCCAAGTAGCTGGGACTACAGGCGTCCATCACAACACCTGGCCATTTTTTGGTTGCAGCCGTTATTGTTGTTTGGCGGGCCCAGGCTGGATTCGAACCTGCCAGCTTAGGTGTACGTGGCTGGCGCCTTAGCCTGTTGAGCCACAGGCACCGAGCCTGATCAGTTCAATTTTAATGTGCACAAGAGAGTGAAGCATTTCTGCTTCTTCGATGTTAACTGCTGAGATTGGATATTGAGAGCATGGTCAGCCTTTTAGATATGACAGTTAAAGTCCCTCCCGTGGATGTTGACCTGACATCACACCATAGGTGTGGCCGAATTTCAATGCCATAACCAAAAGCAGGTAATGAGAAAATCTTTCCAATTTCAAGATACCATCTTTCGTGACCAAAAGAAATCATTCACGTCTACGCGCATGCAGGTTCTAACTGCTTCCAAACTGGGCACAGCGGAGCTGAGAGGGAGAGGCTTCCCATCATCAAGAGTCATCATCCCTTATCAAATGCTTTTGGTTTTGAAAGTATTTCCTGTAGTCATTGCAGTAACCTTGGAGAAAGGTAGGAGGGCTTTGTGCCCACTTTACAGATAAAGAAACTGTGGACTCCAGTTACTCAACAGAATTAGGACTGAAACGTCTGTTGTTTCCAAGTCAGCTTACTGATTTCGATGGTCACAGGAGAGAGACACTGAATCCGCTCAGTCATTAAATAGTCACTGACACCCCCAGTGAGCCTTCCTTAGAAGGAAGGAAGCGCAGTGGATGAAACACACTGGCTCTTACCCTCACAGAACCCCCACCTTGGTGGAGCTTAAGTCTCACTCTTAGTCTCCAGTGTGGGTTTCTGTTTGGGGAACTTGTTCTTTTGAATCTGGCCTTAGCAATGAGCCTCTAATGTGAATCTCTGCTGGGATCTCAGCCAGAGGCAGGGCTTCTCCTAGGCCACACCTCATGGCATCTCTTTCAGTTTGTTCAGCTGGCGATCTGGGCCCTCTACATGTCATCTTTCATGTCTCAGACACTTGGGGTCTGCAGGGCCAAGCAGAGCCCAGTGGCCAGAAGCCCGTCCTCCCTTGTTGGTCCAAAGCTAACAGAAGAGCCTCCTTGGTGGCTATTCCCTTAACCACCGTTTGAATTATGGATTCTTGGTGTTGGAGGTTGAAAAGTGGGCAGGAGGGAGGCAGGGAGCTATTTTAATCTTGTCACACCAGCTTAAAAACACTAGCTTCTCTTGTGCCTTATTTAGATGAGTAGTCTTGACCTAAAAAAAGGAAAGCTGTGACTCAGTTGAGCTCCCAAGTTGCTCAAAATGCTCTGGGCTCCTGTCTGGAGCTATTCTGGAAAACATCTTTAGGTAGAGTGAGTGGACACCATGTTTGGGCAACTGAAAGACCTTTTGGTAATTACCCCCCTGGGTTTTTGGCCCAAGATAAAAAACACTGAGATTTGCGAGTCCAGCTGGCCATTTTTACCCCTCTTCTTTTTAAATAGCACAATGCAGGGTGGGCGTCCCCATTCAAAGAGACATGTGTTGCTAGCCTTCAGCAGGTACTTGCAGACATACCAGGGTGAGCCCAGAGGCCACTGGGGGAACCACACACACTACATGCACCAGGGATGAGCTCCCTTGAACAAAAGAGCCATGTGGCAGGGCCATGGGTGTGGTCCACGTATTCATTTCAAACCCCTTCTCCTTACCTGGCTGGTGAGGTGGCTTCGCTGGTGTCCTGTGCTGTCCTGTGACCACTGCACTGCCCCACCCTTGGCCCCACTGTGGAGTCCTGTCTGTGTTTTCTTTCTCAGACAGTACTCCAGGCTCCAAAATGATCTCTTTGCCTTACTATACCTGTCTCTTTAAAGGATTGCCTTTTATGCAGAACCCCAGTAGCAGGAGAAAAATGTGTTCCCCACTTTGTCTCAGCATTCAGGCATCCTGTGCACAGCAGCTGAGTAGATGCACAGACAAGGAGAGGTGGCCTGGTTAGGAGGCAGATGTATGAGTTCTGGGGACTTGAGTTCAAGTTCCGCTCACGCTGCTTCCTGGCTGCATGATGTTGGTCTAAGGCTTTTAACCTCTTTGAACCTCAGTTTTCCTTTCCTTGTGACAACCTCAGTTCATAGAAAAATTTCTATCAAGGGCTTCAGACAAATACAAGGAGTAATGGTGGGCCTTGTATACATTTTGAAATCAGCCTTTGGTTGGGATGTCAATGCCAATACCATCCAACCATCCACTCAACATCCACTCAATGCTGACACCCTTGACGCAGAAGAGTGTGTATAGTGCGGTGCAGGCTCTGCAGCCAGACTCCCCCACTGAGTGGTCTCTGGTGGGCATCTTGGTTTCCTCATCTAAAAATTAGGGTCACACCGGGACACACCTCATAGTGTTGTTATCAAGATCGAAATGAGTTGGTTTATGTAAAGTTCTTGGAACAATGCCTGGATAAATATTATCACAAGTGGTTTATATTTGTAAGGAATGCTCAGATGCATCAACTAATTTGCATCTGATTTGTACAACATTCTGTGAGAGGAGGGGCATCATACCATTTTGCAAATTAGGAAACTCAGATCCAAAGTGATTAAATGTCTTGCTTCAGAACAAACAAAACCCCGGGTTTTATGGCTTTAAGACCAATGCTCTATTTTCTCTGCTGCATGGACAAAGTTCTCTTCAAATTAAACAATGAAGCCCCATCACACTCAAGTAAATTCTCATCGAGGACCGGATAAAAACTAAGATTTAGATGTGATTTTGGGTGGTGGGTTCCCCATCCCAGGGTTTATAGCCCAGTAAAGTCAGGTTGACCTGCTAGATAATAAAATTCCTGTAAAGATGACATCATTGGTCCTCTAGAGAAGCAGCGGATGCTCTTTCTGGGCTGTAGCGGGCAGGTGGGTGAGAAGAGAGGAGGCGAGGGGTCAGGTGACATCTTCCAGCCAACTCCAGCAGGGAGTTTCTTTGTGAGAGCTTGACTGCTCTCGTTGAATGCCCACTTCAATTCAGAAATAACAATCATTTGGTTAATGACAGAATCCAGTATTCCCAACTGAAAAACAGTTCCAGAAATACAGAAATGCAACTATAACCAGAACCTTCTGCCTGTGGAAACAGTAATGACAGAGCACGACTGCTTCATTTATTTCTTCCAACCATCCACCTGCCCATCCATGCAGCCCTTCTCTCAACCAGCATGTATTTACTAACGGCCCGACTGTCACGGCCACCCTGTGAGAGTCTTGTGGCTCATCTGGCCACCCCAGTTAGCCGCAGCAGAGAATGGTGCTGGCGCCTGTCTTCAGGGGCAAACCTGGCTGATGGCAGCCGCCGGGCCTCTTTGGTTTGCCCCTTCCCTCCCTCATTCTCCTTTAATCTGGGCCAGTGTCCTCAGACATGGTGAGGATGGTGATTTCCCAAAGCATGGCTATTATTTTGTTTCCATATTCAGCCTACCTGGATGCCATGTGTTTAATTTCATGGCACCATTGGACCCTGTTTTTTCTCTGTTTCTCAGAAACAGGCCTTCCCAGAGCTGTCCTTTTGGATCCTCCCCTGTCACACGCAGCTGGCTACACCCACGCCCCTCGTCAGAAGGGCAGATTGACTCCCTGTTGGTCGTGTGCTGCCCGAGTTAGGAGGTGGCCAGGAGCACAGACACCCTGCTCTTCCCCAGGCACAGCAGGTGGGGGAGGACACGGAAGGAGGGCAAGCAGGACGCACACAGCACCAGGAGGCAAGAGAACTGGCTGCTCCCTGCTCCTTTATTCCGACTCTGATAGTAACTAATTTGCACTCAGACCCCAGGCAAACAGCATCACCTTTCTCTTCCTCACTTTCCTTACCCGTATCTGGGGATGGGCACCTGCTCTTAGCTATAGGGCTATCTCTCTAAAGGACCCTTAGAGAGATAAGATGAATATCACATTTTAAGAGATTCCAGTCTGGTCTAAAAATTAGTTTATTATCATCAACAGACTGAGTGATAAGGGACAAAAAAAGTCTTGGTGATTCAGATACCTGATGGCAACCACTTGCATAATGCTTTTATGTGACTATCAAATAAGATGAACCATGATCTGAGGCTGGAGATTCATGCCAGGTAGTCCTAGAAAAGGTTGGGAAACTGGGAGTCTGTCACATGCCAAGTTCATACAACTCACAGGGCAAGTACTTAAGGATGGTGTGGCCGTTGGTGCCTATGGTTGTAAAAAGGTAACATGGTCTCAAAATCTTTAGTGGCAGTGTCTTAAAAGGCACCAGTGTGAGAACATTCATCTGTGTAGGTAGGTAGGCTTATTATTATTATTATTGTTGTTAAATCATAGCTGTGTACATTAATGTAATCATGGGGTACTATGTGCTGGTTTTATATACAATTTGAAATATTTTCATCAGGTCTTTTTATGATTGGTTATCTCTTTGTGCATACATCACTGTTTGTCCCTGAATTTATACCCACTTTATTTATTTTTAAATCACTTTGTCATTTTGTTCTCATTTCTCTCTTTTTTTTTTTTTTTGAGACAGAGTCTCAAGCTGTTGCCCTGGGTAGAGTGCTGTGGCATCACAGCTCACAGCGACCTCAAACTCTAGGGCTTAAGTGAACCTCTTGCCTCAACCTTACAAGTAGCTGGGACTACAGGCACCCACCACGACACCCAGCTATTTTTTGGTTGTAGTTGTCATTGTTGTTTGGCAGGCCCAGGCTGGATTAGAATTCGCCAGCTCTGGTGTACATGACTGGCAGCCTAGCTGCTGAGCTATAGGCACTGAGCCTCTCATTTCTCTTGATACCTCTTCTGTCACCAAGTCATAATTCAAAAACAAGGTTAAAACAACAACACTTCAAGCCTTGTTGTTCTTATTTGTGTTTATTGAAAGAGTTTTAAATATCTGTTCTTATTTTTAAATTGATGGGTAGAATGTTTATTAAGTGGTGAAACCATCAAACAGCAAAGTATATTTTTGACCAACACACTAGAGATTTTATTTTTATTTTTTTGAGATAGAGCCTCATTCTGTTGCCCAGGCTAGAGTGCCATGGTCTCAGCCTAGCTCAGAGCAACCTCAGACTCCTGGGCTCTGGTGATCCTCCCGCCTCTCCTGCCTCAGCCTCCCACGTAGATGGGACTACAGGGACTTGCCACAAGGCTTGGATAATTTTTCTTTCTTTCCTTTTTTTTTTTTTTTTTGCCAACATGCATAAAGAACCTTTATTACATTACTCTCATTATAGCCTCTTACACTTTATTGCCAGATACCCTGGGAGCAGGTGCTATCATGGCTGGAGCTTTTTGACCCTTCTGAGCTTTTGGAGGAGATTCTGCCTTCTGGACTGTGGTTGTCTGAGCAGAAACCTTCTGGGCTGGAGCCTTCTTGCCTCCAGTGGTCATCTTTTTTGCTAGAACTTTGGCAGGTGTTTTTTTGGGAGAAACTTTTCAGAAGAGCTGCCTTTTGAAGTTTCTTAACTTCATTCTTAATTATTCTGTTCCTCATTTTCTTTGCCTTCATGTTTTTAAAATGGCCAAAACTTGTCATCTTAGCTTCTTTTCTCTGGCTTCTCTCTTCTTGGCCCATCTTGTGGCTGCCCATTTTGTATTTATACCTGCCTTCTGCTCGGCACTGTGTGAGAACTTGAGGATAGAGTCTGTGAGCTGTGTGCATTTGAAAGGCATGGCCTGTCTTCTTACTTGAGTGCAAGATCCATCAGCCAAAGCTCTTTTTTGATCAATAACATTTACAATCGTGACTAGTTTTCTAGCATGAGGCCCAAAGGAGACATAGGCCCCTTGGCCAACCTCTATGAAATGCCTGCACACCATTTTGGCAGTGTCCGGTGTTCTTACTCTTGCTCAGGCTGGTCTTGAATTCCTGAGCTCAAGTGATCCACCTACCTCAGCTTCCCAGAGTGCTAGGATTACAGGCGTGAGCCACCCTGCCTGGCTCACAGTTGAGTTTTTACAACAGAATTTTTTTTTTTTTTTTGAGATAGTCTCACTATATCACCCTGAGTAGAGTGCTATGGCATCACTGCTCACAGCAACCTCAAACTCTTGAACTAGAGTGATTCTTTTGCTTCAACCTCCCAAGTAGCTGGGACTACAGGTACCCAGCACAACACCCATCTGTTTTTTTGGTTGTAGTTGTCATTGTTGTTGGGCAGGCCCCAGCTGGGTTCGAGCCACCAGCTCCGGTGTATGTGTTTGGCGCTCTAGCCACTAGGCTACAGGCGCCGGGCCTACATCAGAATGTTTTGAAACTACTTGCAGATAATAGCTTTTCAGATCTTCAATGAGAGCAAGATCTTTTTTTGAGGGAAGATTTTTAGAAAGAGCCAAAAATAAGTCGTATCTGTCTCTGAGGCATTAACAGCTATGCTTAGCACCTTCTAAAGTTTCTATTTCCCTGTCCCAGTGCCTTGGGCAAGCTCCCTAGTCTCCACTACCCTCCTAAATCTGCCTGCTCGGGGGCGGGGTCTGAGGAGATATTGCCCAGTGACAGGAGTACTTGCTGGGTTGAGGGGCTGGGGTATCCAGGGGCATTCATAAGGCAGAGCTGGGAGTGAAAGGGAAATGGGGGAGTGAAAGGGAAATGGGGGAGGGGAGACCTCCAGGTTGAAGGCTCTCCCCAGCTGCTGTGTTCAGACTTGGAATTTTGAAGAGCATGGAAAGTGTCAATCTGAAGCTGGCATTCCATCTTGTTATGAAGGTATATTTGTCAAAGGAGGAGCATAGAACATAATTTATTTCATGCTGCATTAGCTTGATTTATAACTTGTGAATACCAAGGCATGCGGTCTGTGGCCTCTGTTTATACTCTGGTCCTGCATGTGCTGAGGAGGCCTGGCTGAAGCAGGCCTACTGCTCTGGCCTGGCATCTGCCTCTCAGCTCAGCCCCGTTGGAAACCTCGTCTTTATCCCAGATCCTGACTTGTTGCTCCCCCTCGGTGACCTGCCACACGGCCTCTGGTTCTTGAAAGCCCTGGGAAGGGGATTTCAAAAATTGGGAACCAGTCCTGGTGAATCAGGCTTTTGTTTTATTTGTTTGTTTGTGTCCGTTTGTTTCAAGAAGTAGGAGGCCATGAAGGGGAGGGCCACTTTCTTCTGTGCCTGGCAGACTGGCTCTTCAGGCAGCTCCCCAAGAGGTAGGAGGCAGTATGCTTGTTGCAGCGAGGAGAGGGAAGTTGGAGTTCTGCAGAAATGGGGCGATCCGGTGGGTCAGACAAGGAGAGAGCAGAGCCCAAGGGCATGAGTTGGGCTGCAAAGCCATCCGGTCAGGTCCAGGAGGGACAGCTGGGCTCTGGTCTATAAGGGACAGCAGCACTCTCTAGAAGTTTCTCAACACTCCTCTTACAGAGAGCACCTGAGGAGTGGGAAGGAGACCTCAGTCTGGAGCAGGAGCGTGACGGCCAGAGGCATATTGGTAATAACAGTGGAGTTCATGCAATGCCTTCTGAGTGGTGGGCTCACTCTCTGCAGGACTCCTCAGCTTGGTGCCCTGTCCTCCTCTGGACTCACTGCAGGTTCTGAGATGGGATGTCTGGTGGCAACACAAGTGACAAGGGTTCTGGGTTATATGCAGAGAGACTGGGGAGCAGAGGACAAACTTCAGCTGCTCATGGTCCACCTATGTGAGCAGCTATCCTGACTGACCTTGACCCAGTCTCATGGCCAGCCATTCTGGACCTTACATTTCTCCACCTGTTCAGTCTGCAGACGAGTCCTGGGCCCCTCTGCATGGTAGGCCCCTCTATCTTGTGCTCCAGTACTGCTGGATAAGACCTTGCTGTCTAGTGGGGCAGTCACAAGAGGGACACAGATCCATATACAGCACATTCCATAGGACATAAGGCAGGGCCTGAGGACAGAGAATGTGGCGGGAGCTGTCTTAGATGGGGCAGGGGGATGAGAGAAGGTCCCTACTAGCAGGTGACATTTCAACAGAGGCCCCAAGCAAGTGAAGGAGCCACGTGGATACTGAGGAGAGGAATGTCACTAGGCAGACGGGAGTAGGGGGAGTGAGGAGACGATGGGAGAATGGAGATGGGGTGGGCCCAGATCACACTGTTCTTCATCGGCTGTGGTGAGGACTTTGGATCTTAATCATGGAGATGAGGCGTTGCTGGAGGCTTTGAAGCAGGGCAGCAATGTAGTATGATGTACACAGAGCAGGAGTCGCTGGGACTGTTGCAAAGAGAGTAGACCGAGGGGCCAGGGTAGATGCCTGGAGGTGACTCAGGAGATTGCCACATAAACCCAGTCTCAGGATGGCCACAGTGTGACTCGGCCAAGTGTTCTCAACCAGAATTTAGGGAGTTTGTCCACGTCTAAGCGGACATTTGATCATATTTGTGTGTTTTTGCACTTCTAAGTGGGGAAATGTGTGTGCACATCCATACACGTTTCTAAGTGGGGCAATGTGCATGTGTGTGTCTTTATTTTCATTAACTCCTAACTAGATGTTACCATTCCCTTTAATGATAAATGTAGGCAACAAACAACCATAATATGAACAGTGCCTGGGACTTTGTCACCACTAGAATTCACAGATATTTTTTATATCACATTACGTCCAATCCCTGCAGGTATCTGGAAATATTGTTTATGTTCATCATTCCTTTAGAATTATAATAGTTTTTAGACTTGCCACCAGATCTTTTTTCTAAGATGGTAATAATAAAGCACATACATTAATAATTCATAAATCCATTCCTTAAAATATTTTAATAACTATACATATTTCAATATGATTGGTTTTCTTTGTAATCCTCTGCATTTTATTTTACGTATTTAAAAACATTATTCTGATAAAGGGATCTATAGGTTCCTGGCAAAAAATGTGCCAGGAATTATGTGGAAATAGTGTATGTGATGAGAAATGGTCAGGCTGCAGACGAATTTTGTAGGTAATGCTGCAGGATGGGCTTATGAATTAAAAGCGTGGAGCAGGGGAGAAGAGAAATTAGGAATCCTGAGTCTGTGGCCTGAGCAGGTGGATAAAAACTGATGGGTGTTGGCTGGGTGCAGTGGCTCACACCTGTAATCCTAGCAGTCTGTGGGGGCCAAGGCAGGTGGATTGCCTGAGCTCACTGAATCTGAAACCAGCCTGAGCAAGATCGAGACTCCATCTCTAAAAATAGCCAGGCATTCGGGTGGGGCCTGTAGTCCCAGCTACTTAGGAGCTGAGGCAAGAGGATCTCTTGAGCCCAAGAGTCTGAGGTTGCTGTGAGCTATGAAGCCATGGGCACTCTACCGAGGGGAACAAACTGAGACTCTTTCTCAAAAAAAAAAAAAAAAAAGAAAGAAAGAAAGAAAAGAAAACTGGTGGTGTTACAGAGAAGGGGCAGAGGAGGAGAGGAGCAGGCTTAGAGGGGAAATAAATAGAAAGGTCCATTGGGGGCATGGCGTTTATTGTAAAATGGGGAATGATTCTTGTGTTAGAAAGAGATCATTTCTATAACGTGCCTGGCCCATGGTAGGCACCAGTGGTAGCTATATTTAGAAACTTGCCCCAGGTGACACAGGAGGTGGCAGTGGCAGCTCTCAGACTGGGGCCAGGTCTCAACAGAGGACGTCCAGTAGATAGTCGTATGTATGAATCTAGAGGTCAGGAGAGGGGTTGGGGTGAGATTCACATTTGGGAGGCATCCATCCGTAGGTTGTATTTAAAACCGTAGGACTGGATGCAGTAAATATTGCTGTACCCATTTTTCTGGACAAGGAAACTAAGGCTTAGAACAACAAAGTTCATTACCTACTGTGGGCAGATACAGTTCTGTAAGTCGGTCTTCCTTTACTAGTGTTCCTACTCTGCTTTACCAGGCTGAAAATAACCTGGTGCGGTGGGTTACGCCCTCATAGAGGGACCACTGTGAAGAGGAATTATTTGCCAGAAGCAGGTCCTGTGTCAAGTCTGGCACTGGATAGGAGAAATACATGACATTTCCTTCCAAATGGACAAATGGAACAGTGTTCTCCTCCTTCAGTTCTGTGTGCCTGTGGAGCCCGTGGTTATTTCCCATTCAATGCTGAAGCTGAGCTTCTCCAGCCACAACACATTTCAGGCAGAGATTCCTCTGGAAAGGTGCTCATTACTCGCTCATATACGATCGCTCACACTGACGCTAAGCCTCGAACACTGTTTACCAGAAACACAAGGGCAGTTAGTAATTTTGTTTCAGATATGAATGCCGGGAGCAGTCATGACCAGTGTGACTGATGGAGCCTCAGTTTCCTTATCTGTTAACCAAACAGGTCTGATGAGGTGTCGTGAACATCCCTGAGGCACTACAATTAGGTTTCACTTTTCTGTTAAACTTGCTTCATCTTGTGCAGATGGCCTACAATTCCGAGAAGTTCTTTGTCATCCGAGAAGGAGGGAGAGAGTTTCAGGGGAGGGCATTGGGGTTTCTGTTCCCCGCTCCCTGCTGGAATCTAGGGTAAATCTTTCTATATTTGGGGGCATCTTACTTTGTAAGGTCCTGAAAAATAGCAGAAACTTTCAGAAGTGACAGGAGAAGTGAATTTCTTGATTATAGAACACTTGGAACATAATACAAAAAGCCCAAGAATCCTTTACTTGAATCACCCTAAGAGTATTTCTCATGTATTTTATGTCACACAGACCAGGGCCATGTCACAGAGGTATAACATGATACAGTGGAAAGAACCTGGTCTGTGAAGGCAGAAGACCGGGGTCCGGTCTCCGGGCTGCCACTTCCCGGGTGACCTGGGGCAAGTTATCAATTATAGCTACCACCAGTGCCTCCTTTGTGCCTGGCACTTTCTATAATAGAAGGGATTTCTTCCCAGCACAGTAATTGTTCCCCTTTGTACATACGAGGAAGGAGGCTGAGCGCAGCTCTCCAGTCAGCAGGTGGCAGGGCCTGAGTTTAGACACAGGAGAGCTGGACAACTTCAAAATCCGTCGCTTGTATGTTTGCAGTCTCTCGTCACCCCTGCTACCGTGCCCTGGAGAGAACATGCACGCGAAGCACCTGGGACATAATAGTTGCTCAGTAATCATCAGTTTTCTCTCACTTTTACGCTAAAGCAGATACTACAGGCTGGCTGTTCCGGAGAAGGTTCTTTCCATTCTCTCTGTTCTTCCCCTTCCTTCAGTTATTTAATTCCTAACAGCATGAAAGCCATTATGAAATGTTAGCTGGAAGGCAACACCTTGATCCTTTCATCCAGGACTCTGCTTTGGAATCTTCTGGAAGCCACGTGGGTTTAGCTTTCTTAACCTTTTCCTCAGCAGGGCTGAGCCCCACCCTCTGTGTACACGTCTGTGGGAAGAGCACTTTGCTGACCTCAGGGTCAGCTCACATTCCCCGAGCGACTGCTGCAGCCAGAGCAAGCCTGTGAGTAGACAGAGTTGACAGCTTCTCGACAAAGGTGAGGAAATTGGCTCTCCCTGTCCTTAGGCCACACAACTCGCATATAGGGAAGCCAGGATTAGATAGATAGCAGGTCTGCCTCTCCCCTAAATTCTTCCTGCCGCTTAGAAAATAGGCATTTCTTTGGGCAAACTCAGATTTGCCCATCTGCTCCCAGAGGTCTTCTTTGCTCTCCTGACAACCTAGTAAAACAAAAACAAGCCCCAAATAGGATATTTCTAAAATGAAGATTCCCAGGAATTTGGGAGGCCCTGGGAGGCTTTAAGTAAACAGCCATCATCAAAGGGAAAGCTCTATGTGTTACATGACAAAGGCCACATGGATGGTCACACCCTCTGACTTAGTAATTGCACCCTGGGATTTCTGCTAAAGCTATATTTAACATAAACACAATCCCCCACAAGGATATTTGTCATAAAGTTATTTCAATATCTAAAATTTAGAAGCAACATAAATGTCCCAAATAAGGCAATTGTTGGTGAATTACTATGCACCAACAAGACAGAACATTATGTAGCCATTAAAATGGAGATTATTTAGACTATATAAGAGAAACAGGCCGGACAAGGTGGCTCACGCCTATAATCCTAGCACCCTGCAAGACCAAGGCAGGAGAATTACTTGAACTCAGGAGTTCAAGACCAGCCTGAGAAAGAACAGGACCCTGTCTCTACTAAAAATAGAAAAACTAGCTGGTGTGGTGATGGGCACCTATAGTTCCAGTTACTCTGGAGGCTGAGGCAGGGAGATTGCTTGGGCCCAGGAGTCTGAGGTTGTAGTGAGCTATGAGGATGCCACTGCACTCTAACCTGGGCAACAAAGTGAGACTCTTGTCTTCAAAATAAAAAAAGGAGAAATATTTATGGACATATCGCGTATGATTAAATGTAAAAAGCAGGGTATATACACGTGTGATATGATTGCAACTAAGCTAAGTGTGTGCACACGTAAGCTAGGCCTGGAAAGAAATTAATGAAAACGAAAATAGTGGTGTTAGGCTTGTGCAATTACAGGTGCTTTTTTATTATTATAAAAAAGAAGTTACTGCTCATTTTAAAATAATTCAAATGATAAAAAAGATGTGAAGTTGAAAGTATTTCAGCTCTTGAGTAGTAGCTTCTATTACATTTTCTTGTGCCCTTTCCATGAATGAGATTTTATTTTTTAATTTTTTTTTATGAGGTGGAGTCTCACTATATCACCCTAAGTAGAGTGCTGTGGCGTCACAGCTCACAGCAACCTCAAACTCTTGGGCTTAAGTGATCTTCTTGCCTCAGCCTCCTGAGCAGGTGCGAAATAGGCCCCAGCCACAACGCCCAGTTATTTTTTTGTTGCAGTTGTTTAGCTGGCCTAGGCCAGGTTCAAACCCACCACCCTTGGTGTATGAGGCTGGCACCATAACCACTGTGCTATGGGCACGGAGCCCATGAGTGAGTTTTTAATGTAAAAAGAACCTTAATGATATGTTTAGTCCTTTTCTTCATAATGGCCAGTGCCCATTTGTCTCAGACCATTTGGATTCTTTCAATATGATTTTGATTTGTTTATTGCCATTTTTTATTTTGAAAAATTCGAGCATACAAAATGTTTAGGTCCCATGTAGACCTTCTACCCAGCACAAAAAATAACATTTAAAGTAGAGTTGAGGCCTATGTCCACTGCTGATCCATCCATTCCATCCCTCTCCTAAATGTGTTGTCCATTATATTTTTCTACTTTTACTTTGTCTCTCTGTCTTCCAAAAATATTTAATATTGTTTTTCAAGTTTTATTTTTTAATTTTTTGTAGGATCAGGGTCTTGCTGTGTTGCCCAGGCTGGTCTCAAACTCCTGACCTCAAGGGATCCTCCCAACTTGGGATTATAGATATCTATATCCTAATCTTTGGAACCCGTGAATATGTTCCCTTACAGGCCAGAAAGGACTTGGTTCATGTAATTAAGCTAAGGATGTTGTGATGGGATCCTCCATTATCCTAGGGGACCCAATATAATTATGAGGGTCCACATAGTGGGAGGAAGGTGACATGATGTGACAGAAGCAGAGGTCAGAGAGAGAGAGACAGAGACTGAAGGACAGATGTTGATTTAAAGATGCTATGCTGCTAGCCTTGAAAATGAAAGATGGGCTTGGTACCTGTGGCTCAATGGGCTAAGGTGCCAGCCACATACGCATGAGCTGGCAGGTTCGAATCCAGCCCGGGCCCGCCAAACAACAATGACGGCTGCAACCAAAAAATGGCCGGGCGTTGTGGTGGGCGCCTGTAGTCCCAGGTACTTGGGAGGTGGAGACAAGACACTCGCTTGAGCCCAGGA
>CAUYRH010069724.1:0-76097 GCA_963574655.1 Perodicticus potto | reverse complement strand
CTTTTGCAGTATCCCACAGATTTTGGTAGCTTGTGTCTTCATTGTTGTTATGCTCAAGGAAGTTAATGATTTCCTGTTTTATTTCTTCCTGCACCCAACTGTCATTCAACAGAAGGTTGTTAAATTTCCATGCCTTTGTCTGGGGTTGAACATTTTTGTTGGAGTTGAGTTCCACCTTTAGTGCCTTGTGGTCTGAGAAGATACAAGGTAAAATTTCAATTCTTTTGATTCTTTTGAGGTTTGTTTTGTGTCCTAGGATATGATCAATTTTGGAGAATGTTCATGGGGTGATGAGAAAAATGTATATTCTTTATCTTTGAGTTGGAGCATTTTATATGCGTCTGTCAAGCAGAGTTGTTCTAGGTTCTCATTTAAGTCCCTTATGTCTTTGTTTAGTTTCTGTTTAGAGGACCTGTCCAGCTCTGTAAGAGGAGTGTTAAAGTCCCCTGTTAATATGGTATTATAGGATATCATATTGCTCAAACTGAGTAAGGTCTGTTTCAAGAATCTGGGAGCATTTAAATTGGGTGCATAAATATTTAGAATTGAAAACGTCTCTTGTTGTCTTTTTCCCTAGACCAATGTAAATTGACCATCTTTGTCTTTTTTGAGTTTAGTTGCTTTAAATCCACACATATCTGAAAATAAGATTGCAACTCCTCTTTTCTTCTGAGTTCCATTTGCCTGAAAAATTGTCTTCCAACCCTTAACTCAGAGTTTTAATTTGTCTTTTGAAGCTAGGTGTGTTTCCTGCAGACAGCAAATGGATGGCTTGTGTTTTTTAATCCAGTCAGCCAACCTATTCCTCTTCAGTGGGGAATTCAAGCCATTAACATTTATTTAGATAATTGATAAGTGTGGTAGTGTTCTATTCATCTTATTTTATGAGAGTCCATTGCTTAGTTTTATCTTTTGCATTAGTGTGGAAGTTAGGTTCTGTCCTTTAATTTCTGAGTTCTTGGGGCAGCGCCTGTGACTCAGTGAGTAGGGTGCTTGCCCCATATGCCGGAGGTGGTGGGTTCAAACCCAGCCCTGGCCAAAAAAAAACAAAAACAAAAAGCTGATTTCTGAGTTCTTACTTTGCTGTTGATCCATTGTGATGGTCATTGTGTAGAACAGGTTGAAGTATTTCCTGTAGAGCTTGTCTTATTGTGACAATTTTCCTCAATGTTTGCATATCAGTAAATGATTTGATTTCTCTGTCAATTTTAAAGCTTAGTTTAGCAGCATATAGAATTCTGGGCTGGAAATTGTTCTAAGTAGATCAAAGGTAGATGACCATAGTCTTCTTGCTTGAAAAGTTTCATTAGAGAGGTCTGCAGTCACCCTGATGGATTTGCCCCTGTAGGTCAATTGACGCTTAGTCCTGGCAGCTTGAAAAATCTTTTCTTTTGTCTTGACTTTGGACAGGTTCATCCCAATGTGTCTAGGAGAAGCTCTGTTAGAGTTGAGGTGACCTGGGGTCTGATATCCCTCTGAAAGGAGTGTGTCTGAATCTTTGGTGATATTTGGGAAATTTTCATTTATAATATTCTCTAGTATGGCTTCCATTCCCCTGGGGCATTCTTCTTCCCCTTCTGGGATACCTATAACTCGTATGTTTGAACACTTCATAATTCTATCTAGTATGGCTTGCATTCCCCTGGGGCATTCTTCTTTCCCTTCTGGGATACCTATAACTCGTATGTTTGAACACTTCATAATTCTATCAGTGAACATTCTGCTTTCTCTCTCTTCTTTTCTGCATATTTAACTATCTGAGTTATCTCAAGAGCTTTGTCCTCTACCTCTGATAGTCTTTCTTTTGCATGGTCTAATGTGTTGTTGATACTTTCTATTGGATCTTTAAGTTCCCTAATTGACTGCTTCAGTTCCTTCAGCTCTGCTGTATCCTTTCTATATTCTTCTTCTATCGTTCATCACTTATTTGATTCTGTTTTTGGATTTCCTTTTGGTTATTTTCCACTTTATCAGCATTTTCCTTCATTGTTTCCATCATTTCCTTCATTGTTTTCATCATCTGTATTCTAAATTCCCTTCCTGTCATTTCTAACATTTCTTTATAGATGGAGTCCTCTGGAGTAGCTACCTCACAGTCCCTTGGGGGGTTTGCTCTTGACTGGTTTTTTCATATTGCCGGGATTTTTCTGCTGATTCTTCTTCATGAGTGTTTTCTTTTATCTGTTTTCTTGCCCTAATTTTCCTTTCACTTTCTTTTGCTCTTTAAGTTAGTGTGCCTCTGGCCTAGGGTTTCGATGAGTCCTTTTGGTACAGGGCCAGAAGGATGAGAAGATTGAAGAGCAAGAAGGGGAAAAAAGATTAAAAAAAAAAAACGGAAAAGGAAAAGAAAAAAGAAAAAGGAGAGGGGGTTAATAAAAGGGAATATTGACAAAAAGAAGACAGGCACAGAAAGAAGGAGACAGGAGCAATATAGGTGTAAAGTAGGGTACTTTGATCCAACCTTGCTCTCTGACCCTGAGGGCGGAGATTGCTGGGGCAGTTCTCCCACAATGGCTCCACGTGGCCCACTGCCAAACACTATTAGCTCTGTCAGGCTCAGTGGCTCAGTCTGGGGCCCTAGACAATGCTTAAAGTCCTCCATACTCTCGCCCAAGTTCTCCCAAGGTAGTTCAATGGAGTGCCAAGTCCAAAAAAAACCAAACAGCTCACAGGTAAGGCCTTTCCAATTTGCAATCTCACTGCTGCTGTACTTACAGTTGCCGGTAGACCGAACGAACACACGCTAACACTTGCCAGTTCTCCACTGCTTTTGTCTTCCTCATGGGGTCCAGAAGTCCCTCACTGACTCCCTATGTCTCCAAAGGGAGTTTCTGGTCAGAACCTACCAGCCAGAGATGCTGGAGTCTTCTCTCCCCAGTTTCACTGTGCCCAGTTGCAAGGAAGCTTAAGTTACTCGGCCTCCATCTTGCTCCTCCCCCCAGTTGTCTTCATTTTTGATAAAGGTCAGAGATTAACAGCAAAGCCAATGGATAGACCCAAAATGCTATTGGGGGCTTGGGAAACAGCAAAATAAAATTATCTTCTTGAAAGAATGTGTCAGGTGCTGTGTGTTCTGAAAATAACTACTACTAGTTTGAGTAAATAATAAGCTAAGACTCAGTAACGTTTATTTTGAGATTAATGTTCATTTACTTCTAAACAAATATTTTCAAAGGGCCATTATATGATTGGCATTGAGAATAGGAAGTGGCAGGGGAGTGCTGTGGCACGAGATGAGATTGCAAAATGAAGTTGGGGCTAAAGCAAGCAAATTTGGCTTTTATGAGAATCACTCTGGCTGCTGGACTAGAGGAGGGTGTGAGACTGGAGGCCGATGTTCATCCAGGTGATAGAGGATGGTATTCTCAATTAGGGTAATAGCAGTGGAGATGAAAATAGGACAATTTAATGTCTATATATCTATATCTATATATTTTTTAATTTTGCTTTCAGTTTCAACTGGCTTTCACTTATCTTAGATTGAAATTTTGTTTTTTTTTTCAACTTTTTTTTTTCCTTTTCTTCTTTTAGTGATTGTCTTGCCCTTTGCCTCCCAAGTAGCTGGAACTACAGGTGTCCACCACACTGCGTGGCTTTTCTTTTTTTTTTCTTTGGTAGAGATGGAGTCTCATTCTGGCTCACTCCAGCTCATGCTGGTCTCAAACCTCTGAGCTCAGGTAATCCACCCATTTTGGCCTCCCACAGCTCTAGAACTACAGGTGTGAGCCACCTGGCCTTTAGATATATTTTTTGAAGGTGATGTGACAGGACTTTATTTGTAGAAATAAGTGGTTTGGTGGACAGGATCATGAGTTCTGTTTTGGATATGCTGTTATGAAATTTGTGTGAGACATCCAAATAGAGATATCAGGCAGTCAAATGAACCTGAGTTTGGAGCTCAGTGGAGAGCAGGAAATACCAATTTGAAGTTGTCATCATAGAAGAATTGATGAATTTGTGCATGGAAAGAGCATAGATAGAGAAGAGGACTCAAGACCAAGCCTTTTGAAACCATTTAGAGATGGGTGGAGGAGAAGCAGCCAGCAGAGGAGAACAAAGGAGTTCCACATCCAGGAGATGAGAGGAAAACCAGGAGAGTTTCCATTAAGTTGAGAGAGCAAGAGTACCCACTTCTTAGTGGAATATATCTAAAAGTAATCATTAATGAAGTTTTCAAGAGACTACAAAAATGGAATAAAATTATAATTACTCTCCTCACTCGGAAAGTAATAAGTAAATAAAAACTGTCTAGTTGCATTGAGATCTCAGGAGTAACTTGTTTTGTGATTTTCTGAGATTATCCATATTACCTATTCAACCAGACTTAGTAATTGGGCTGAGGAGGGAACCCTAGGGAAGCAGGGTTCTGCCCAACTGACCATTGCCCAATCAGGCTCAGGAGCTTAGGAAGGCCTCTGAGAACTCACAGGTCCTTTATTTCCCCCCTGTGGACTGAACACAGCTGATCGTGCCTGTGTCATTATTTATTGTCTTTCTTTTACTGTAGTGAATTTCTCACAAGAGAAGAAGTTGTTGCTGGTAGCATTGCAGTTTGTACTTGTTCTCAGTTCCATTTTTGGGAACACACAGTTAAGCATGGTCAACATAGACTTTTCTTCATTTTTGTTCCTGAGAAAGAGCTGTCATGAATGTTACATCTGGAGAATGACAAAGGCTACCCTCAAAGCTAGGGTTGGCTAAAAAGTGCTCTTAAACATTTTGTGTGGACTGCCTCTCTCCCATCTCTGTCATGTATTCCATGTTTGCAGAGGCCACATAGTGGTTGCAAGGACCAAAAGCCTTCCCCTGCATGAGTGCACAAGCATGGCCTTTTCTCTCTTTCATTTGAACTTTCAGGCCTAGCTCACCTTCCATTCTATAATTTTCTCAGCTGTCATACTCATAGCACCTGTTACTTTGAGTTGGAGACAGTGTTGCTACACAGTAGTTTCCTTTGGAGAGACTGCTTAGATAACATTCATAACCTGTTGGTCTTGTTATATAAATTCTCTGTGTCTCAGTTTCTTCATCTGTAAAATCACATGGGTTTGTGTATTATGAGTTAATATAAATAAGTAAAGCACTTGTAATAGTGCCTGGCACATAGAGCTCAATATTTGTAAAATATGTTTACTCAGTCACTAAGGCAGAGAACTTCTGTATGTTTTATTTTTCTATTAAATAAGCATACACCTATCTTGTGACTTGAATGTGACCCTGGATGCTTGGTTGTCAGCATCTTGTGATAAAGGTTTTCCATTTTCATCTGTGTGTGGAGATCTCATCAGCAGAACTGATATTAGTAAAAAAAAAAAAAAGATAATTAGAAAGTCCATTAGGAGATTGCATTGACTGTTATCTCATTAAAATAAATTATTAATTTTTCATGTTTGTAAAATTCACCAATTGGGATTGTGTTTATTGTCAGCTAAAACATTTTTTCCTTAAAAAGGAATCTTTAGTTTTTTATAATAATTATACTCAGTATGAGGTACTTTATTCTCACATGTATGTGAATTATACAGATTTTAGATCTCTTATGAGGGCCTGCCACCATCTATAGTTTAGGGAAATAATAGTTTTTTTTTTTTGAGACAGAGTCTCACTTTGTCACCCTCAGTAGAGTGTCGTGGCATCACTGCTCACAACTTTTGGGCTTAGGCAATTCTCTTGCCTCAGCCTCCCAAGTAGCTGGGACTACAGGTGCCTGCCACAACGCCCGGCTGTTTTTTGTAGCAGTTTGGCGAGGGCTGGGTTTGAACCCACCACTCTTGGCATATGGGGCCGGCACCCTACGCACTGAGCCATAGGCGCCGCCTGGAAAATAATAGTTTTTGAAAGATGTAAGTTCCTACTTAAGCCAAAAAGTACTCTGTACAAAGCAATAATAAATAAGATCTTAATTTAATTGTTAATTTTTTTCCAGAACATGAGCTTAAATTTGGGTTTTAAGTTCTCACACAAATTCCAAAGGGGAAATATATACCATATATTATATAGTATTTTCCAGTTTAGTTTGTCTTTTTTGATAATGTAGCTCAACAACCTATGAATACATTCAGTTTTCACCAGTATGTTGATATTTTAATCAGTCCATGCACAAGTGGTCAGTTTTGTGGGGACAAGAAGATAGGGTTCCTTAATTTTAGGGACCTATAATCTTAACTGTTGAAAAAAGCCTAGCTCACTTGAAATGATTACAGAAAAATATTAGAAAGCATAGAAAAAGAAGTGTATAGTAGTAAGATTCATCTACCAATTTTGTTCGTTTATAACCAAAAGCTTACCGAGTACTTTCTTCTCACTTGAGTCAAAACCTCTGAACACAAGGTCTGCTACTGTGAATTTCAGCAAGTTCCTTTCTTTTACTGAGTTAACCTGCCTCACAGGATCACATATGATAATGTATGTGTATATATATATGCGTATGTATTCTATATTATACATGCCCTATAGTGTCATGTGTGATCATATGAGGTAGGTTAACATATATATGTCTCATAATATAATGTATGATATATATAATATACAACATATATGTATACATGCATTATCATATGTGACCCTGTGAGGTAGATTAATATATATGGAAGCTTCTGGACACTAAAGTTGTAAATATAAAGACTTATATGATGTTATATTATTTGAGAGAGACCGTATGTGTAGAAGTAGTTAAAAAGAACAAAATAGTGAGGGCCCCAATAGTTAGGATGGGTGGGATTTTCCCCTTAGTAAAACAGCAGGAGTAAAGGCTCTGTATCAAAGCTAGTACATAGAACTAATGAAATATAGGTTGAGTATCACTTATCTGAAATGCTTGGGATTGCAAGTGGTTCAGATTTCAGAAATTTTCAGATATTGGAATATTTGCATGTACATAATGTGCTTTTGTGAATATGAGGCCCAAGTCTAAACACAAAATTTATTTACATATCTTATATACTTTATATATACATTGCCTGGAAGATTTTATTTTTTCCCTTGGGGATGCTGAAGTGAGCATTTGACTGCAACTTGCCACATGAGGTAGGATGTGGAATTTTCCACTTTGTGGTGTCATGTTAGCACCCCAAAAGTTTTGGATTTTGGAATATTTCTTTTTCTGTTTTTTTTTTTTTGAGACAGAGCCTCAAGCTGTCACCCTGGATAGAGTGCTATGGCATCACAGCTCACAGCAATCTCCAACTCCTGGGCTCAAGTGAGTCTCTTGCCTTCACCTCCCAAGTAGCTGGGACTACAGGCGCCCGCCACAACGCCCAGCCATTTTTTGGTTGCAGCTATCATTGTTGTTTGGTGGGCCCAGGCTGGATTCGAACCCACCAGCTCAGGTGTACGTGGCTGGCGCCTTAGTTGCTTGAGCCACAGGCACCGAGCCTGGAATATTTCTAATTTTGGATTTTTGGATTAGGGATGCTCATCCTGTAATTGGAGGGAGAAGATCATTTTTAGTAAGATGGAAAAATTATCCAATAATGTCTTTTTTGGAAGATGAAGTGTTCTGCATAAGTGAATTTTTTGAAAAAGTGAAGTACAGTCCTTTAAGTTCCCAAATTTTTGTATTTTATTACTTAAAATAAAATGTATTGCTAAAATGAGTTTTGCATTTTCCTGCCCTCTAAAAGTTTAATCGTTTTCCTGTTAGTTTAGAACTTCATTCTGAGCCTCAATTATGATACTGTAATATAATGATTGATTATGCAACTACTGAGTTATAGAGGTATTTAGGGATCTCGCCTCATGCCCTAAGAGGGACTTAAGGCTGCTATAATTTTTTAAATGTAGTTCAAGTGGCTTTCAGTTCCAGAACTCACCCACTCACCCTCTCTCCCTCCCTCCTTCCTCCACCCTACCTCCTTCTTTCTTCCCTCCCACCTTCCTTCCTCCCTTTCTTCCACCTTCCTCCCTCCCTCCTTCCTTCCTTTCCTTTTTTTTTTTTTTTTTTTGAGACAGAGTCTCAAAGGCTAGAATACCATGGGTGTCATAGCTCAGAGCAACTGAAGCTCCCAGGCTCAAGCAATCCTCTTACCTCACCCTTCCTAGTAGCTGAGACTATAGACATGTGGCACCATGCCCAGCTGGTTTTTCTATTTTTTTTTAAACTAGAGATGGAGTCTTGCTCAGGCTGGTCTCAAACTCCTGAGTTCAAACAGTCCACCTGCCTCAGCCTCCCAAAGGTCTAGGATTACAGGCATGAGCCATCGTGCCCAGCCCACTTCCAGAACATTTTCAACAACCATCAACAGTCATTCCCCATCTCCCATCCACCCAGCCCCTGGCAACCACTAATCGACTTTGTGTCTCTATGGATTTGTCTATTCTGGACATTTCATATAAATTGAATCATACGGGGTGTGGCCTTTTGTAGGGCTTCTTTCTATTAGCATAATTAAAGCATTCAGTTTTGTAATAAAAATGCTACTCAAATAACTGGATGGGAGTAGGGAGGTTTGAGGAATCCCATGAAAGAAGGAGGGTGAAATGAGAGGGAGAGAGATGAGATCAGGTGAAACTCAAAATTAGCAAACATTAAGTATCAAATGAGCCTGGGCACTATGCTAAGTATGTTGGGTAAGACAGTGGAAAAGGTTCTAAAAGTCATGCTGTTTTGTTTTTTTTTCATCTTTTGGTTGATGATTTGGACTTTGAGTAGAAAGGACAGTTGTATAGAATTACAGAATGAACTCTTTGAATGGAATTGGAAAGCAGATCAGACAACAGATCAGTGTAATTAATCCTTTTTAAAAATCAATTTCCATTTCTGCCCAGTTTGCATTTTTTGGTGTAGTATGTAAAGCTCTTGCCACGTGATATTAACATTGTTCTGGGTTATAGTTTTTTTATGTGTCATAATGCAGCCAGGTTGAGTTTTAGAAATACTGTGAGGATAGGTATCTCAATAATCTTTCTTCTTGTCTTATTGCTGAATATTTAAGGTTAGACTAATTTTGGCTAAACATTCATATTTTATTAGATAGTAATTAGCTTTTTCCATTTATCCCATAAATAATCCCATCCCCCATTAAACTTGTTCATCTAAATTTAAATTCTTTTTTTTTAAATTTATTTTTGGTTTTTTTAAAAATTTTTTTTCAGTTTTTTTTGGCTGGGGCTGGGTTTGAACCCACCACCTCCACTATATGGGGCCAGTGCCCTACTCCTTGAGCCACAGGCGCTGGCCTAAATGTTAATTCTTCAGTTTAGCAGTTCTTATAGAGCAGTGGTTCTCAACCTTTCTAATGCTGTAATATATTTTCATGGTTAAAAAGGGGACTTGACCCACAGGTTGAGAACTGCTGTTATAGAGCTTAATTTAGTTTCATTTTATATTGTTCTAAAACTATCCTAATGAATCAGCTAGTTAAATTTTTTTTTTTATTGGGTAAATTATTTAGTTGTTTATTTGGTATAGAGTAAATTTGGGTGATACAATTGATACATGGCATTGTGCTTTTGTTAACTATTAGTACTCAGTTCTGGTTTTACCATATTATCCTTAATGAATGGTAGTGATTAATTATAAGTTATTTTATTTAGGGAAGAAATCTATTGTGAAAAACTTTGTGTCTGCAGTGTACAGCAGCACCATTTATACCATTATACATCTTTAGGGCTTACTACATCTGCAATGAAAGCTACAGATGAAATCTGACAGGAACTTTTGACATTTTTACTTCTAAGTGTTACACATCTAGTACAGAGGTGCGTTAAGCCCTTTGTTTTGTTGAGCTGTGATTCTTAAACTTAACTGGGTAGCCTAAGTATTTTCTCTATTTTCTATATTCACTTTTAACTTGGGCAAAAATTCCCATTCCATTAGAGAATATTAGTATTCACTTAGTTTCCTGTGGAGTTTTGTGACCTTTGCTGATGAAGCATTACCTAGATGTGCTAAATGAAGGTTAATGATAATGAAAATTTATTATGTGATTAGGTAGTTGAGTAGATGCTAACACTCTAGGCTTAATTTTATTATTTAATTTTTTTTTGTTTAGGTGTATATAAAATAAACCTTCTCATTTAAAAATTTAGCCATTATATATAGTTGCTACTAAAAACTCCATGTGAATATTTAATAGACACTTCAAAAGTAACAAGTCCGAAACTGAACTCTTGCCTGCCGCGCCCCTCCCCCCCAGTCTCCTTCAGTCACAGTTCTCATCTCATTTGATAGCAAATCTTTCCAGTTAGTCCAAAACCTTGACGTCTCTCTTTCTCTCTGACTCAGCATTCATTCTGTGAGCAAATCCTTTTGGCCCTACCTTCACAAGAGATCTGATCACTTCTCCATTGTTACTGTTCTAGTCTAAACCATCTTTATTTTTTGCTTGACTTATTGCCACATCCTCTCAGCAGTCTCCCTTCTTCTCTCTTTCCTTTTGTATAGTGTATTCTTATTATGACACACAGAGTGATTCTTTTCCAATGAAAGTCAGGTCGTATTACTCCTCCTATTCCCATTACAATGGCCTGTGAAAGTGATCAGGTTCCTTTTTATCTCTTTGACCTCACCACTCTTGATCACTGCTCCTGCTATGCTGGTCTCTGTCCTTGTTCTTCAGAAATGCTAGATGTGCTTTCACTTTAGGGTCTCTGCACTGGCTCTTTCCTCTGGTTGGATTGCTTTTTCTGAACAGTGGCATGACTTTCCCCCTCACCTTCAGTCTTTCCTAAGTGTCATCTCAGTGAGGCCAACCATGATCACATTACCTCAGCACACCAAATCTTTTTTTACTGTGTTTTTTGTTTCCAGAGAACTTAACATCTTCTGACACTTACTCTTGATGTGTTTTGTACTGTCTCCCTTTAGAATGTGAGTATCCTAAAGACACTGACAGTTTGAACAGTGCCTGGAACATAGTAAGTGTTCAATATATTGTACTTTAATCATGTTTTTTTGGTAAAAGAACTTTTTTTTTTTTGAGACAGAGTCTCAAGCTGTTGCCCTGGGTAGAGTGCTGTGGGATCACAGCTTACAGCAACCTTCCACTCCTGGGCTCAAGTGAGTCTCCTGCCTCTGCCTCCCAAGTAGCTGGGACTACAGGCGCCCGCCACAATGCTCGACTATTTTTTGGTTGCAGCCATATTGTTGTTTGGCGGGCCTGGGCTGGATTTGAATCTGCCAGCTCAGGTGTACATGACTGGCGCCTTAGCCTGTTGAGCCGCAGGCGCCGGGCCCAAAAGAACATTATTAACACCGCAAAAGCCTCTCTTATTTTCTCTTCCATTTATGCATTCCACCAACTGTGATGGTTTTTAAAGTTGATTTCAAAATGATTACCATTCTTTTACAAATAAAGGTCTATTGCATAGTAGTGGTCTGTTACCTAGGTGTAACAGCATCCTTTTATTTTGTATTTTCCATTGTAGTCATGAGTAGTCCATAAAGCCAAAGTATATGTTGAAACAGAAAGATTATTTGTCGAATTTATGGGAATGTGTTCTAAATTGTTCCTGTGATTTTCTTTGCTTCTTACAAACACAAATGTCAAAAAAATGAAAGCTTCCCCATTTTACCAGAATCTTTATAATTCAGATGATAATCATTTTATTCTATTGACAGTATGGACTTTTCAGATGGATATCTGTTTGTGACGTTGAAAAGTGAAGCAGTATGTTCTAACTTAAAGTCTTTTTACTGAGAAAAATTTAACCATTACTGTTAAGGTACCATTAGGTTAATAAATTGGGTAAACAATTAAAATCACTAGATTTCTTATAATGTGCTATAAATGCTTTGCTTGAAAGTAGTTATTACTGAGTAGAAATATAGAGAGATAAAATAACTATTGAAGTTAAAGGCAACTGCAAAGAAAATCTTCAAAGATTAGACTATCCTAATTTGGTTTTCCAGTGAACAAAGTTCTTTATCTGCTGGTCTGGAGCCAGTACTATGTACAAACGGTTTTAATACTAAGAATATTTTCATTTGTTGAGCAGTTATTAGGTATCAAGTCTCATACTTCATCTTTTATTCTAGCAATTCTATAATGGAAGGTGTTACCATTTCACTTTTCTGAATTTGTTCAATCTCTGGGCCTCAGTTTTCCTCTTAGACATCAGATCTTGAGCCCTTTCCCTACATTTTACCTCCTATCCCAGCTTCTTCCTGATTTTTTATTTTGTATTTGATGTTCTGCATTTTCTCTAAAGAGTAACATATATTTGTATTATGGCTTGATGTAAGGATATAATTCATTGGCCAGGTGTGGTGGCTCATGCCTGTAACCTTAGCAATCTGGGAGGATGAGGTGGGTGGATCTCCCGAGCAAGACACCAGCCTGAGCAAGAGCAAGATCCCATCTCTGCTAAAAATAGAAAAGCTAGCTGAGTGTAATGCTGCATGCCTCCAGTCCCAGATACTCAGGAGGCTAAGGCAAGAGGATTGCCCAAGCCCAAGAGTTTGAAGTTGCTGTGAGCTATGACAACCAGGGGACAGGGTCAGACTCTGTCTCAAAAAAAAAAAAAAAGAGAATAATTTATTGTTAAGAATGGTACGGTTTTAAGGCCCAGGAAAAAGTTACTGTTAGTTCAGGCATAAATGTTTTGGCAAGTTTACATCCTTTTTCTCAAGCATTGGTTAGGCAAATTGAACCTTTTTTTTTTTTTTTTTTTTTGAGACAGTTCAAGCTGTCGCCCTGGGTAGAGTGCCATGGCGTCATCATAGCTCACAGCAACCTTCAACTCTGGGGCTCAAGTGATCCTCTTGCCTCAGTTTTTTTGTATTTTTAGTAGAGATGGGGTCTTGCTCTTGCTTAGACTGGACTCAAACTCATGAGCTCAGTCCACCCTCCTGGGCCTCCCAGAGTGCTAGGATTACAGGCATGAGCCACGGCACCCAGCCAGCAAATTGAACCTTTGAGTATCAACCCTGGCGATCAATGGGGTGACAGATGTCGCAGCCAGATCGCCCTCACATCCTGAACTTTTGAGTATCTTTGTAGTATTTGTGAAAATCTGAAATCAGTTTTTTATAACTGGTATTTCTTTTTCTTGGCTTTAAGACTTTAATAACAAACTTTTCCTAAGTAGTCCTCTTTTTCTTTTTCTTTTAAGACAAGTTCTCAATCTGTCATCCTGGCTAGAGTGCAGTGGTATGTGATCATACGTTACTGAAACCTCAAACTGTTGGGCTCAAGGGATTTCCTTGCCTCAGACTCTAAAGTAGCTAGGAATGCAGGTGTGTACTATCATGCCCTGTTGATTTTTCTGTTTTTTGTAGCGACAGTATCTTGCTCTTGCTCAGGCTGGTTTCAAACTCCTGACGTAAAGTAATCTCCCCAGGCCTCCGAAAGTGTGAGGATTACAGGCGTGAGCCACCACACACAGCCTAGTACTCTTCCAAATACCTAAACATAACAGGATGCAGCAGGTTTTGTTCTACCAAATGTCAATTTAGAGAATATTTTGCCTTTTAAATGAAAATTATGATGCCTGAGAATCTTTCTTTAGTCTGTGTATTCATTTTTACTTACTACCACATTATCAGTGGCAGGGTGATAATTTTCCCTCCTCCAACGATGAAGGTTTTCTTTTTAAAAAACCAGTATAGCTTTTAATTTCTTACTATTACTATATCAGTTAGGAGTGGTTTTATAGGTAGTAAAACATGCCTGAGTTTAATTTGAGAGAAAAAACAAAAAATTGTACTAAATGAGAAAAACTTAAAAACATGCTTAAGGTTTAAACCTAATTACACTTAAGAGAACTTTTAAGCTGAATATACCTTATGTAGAAATTTTAACCAAGAAAAGATTAAATGATCTTCAATAACTGTGTTCTCACTGTATCTTGGCAAATTCTTAATTTGCATCCATTTTTGCATATAAAGATAGGTTCATATCTAGCTTTGTGTAAATTTCATTTTATAATATACATTCTTTTAACAGGTTACATGCCTCTTTGTGCAGTCAACTTTTCAATATTTGTCTTCTTTAGCTTCCTTAATGAAGATTTTTACAATCGATGTGGAAGAGGGCCAACTTTTTATTGTTAGTACAGCAACATAATTAACTCTACAAGGTTTATTTATTACAGCAGAGTACTAGACAATGCTTCAAAGAGGAAAACATACAAAGAAGATTAGTAAATAACAGCAGGGTGTGAGGCTGGCCAATTGTAATAATGCCTTTATTGGATGGTTCTTGAAATTCTAAGCACATGCTTACATTTTTTAGATAATGGGAACTAAATTGTATAATCTTAATTGCTGTTTCTATTGTACTGTTGTAAGAAAATAATGGAAATTTTGCTTGAATAAATGATTATATTGGGGAAGTGTTATATATACTTCGGTTCTGAAGACTTTGAGCTCTTAAGTGGATAGTGTTAGAAGGTAAAGAAAACTCATTCTGGGCGGTGCCTGTGACTCTAGGAGTAGGGCGCCGGCCCCATATACTGGGGGGTGGAGGGGTTCAAACCCGGCCCTCGCCAAAAAAAAGAAAGAAAACGCATTCTAAGGCACACATTTTATTTATGACTTCTGCTAAATCAGATCTGAAGAAAAATGATACATTGCAATAATTTATTCAATAATAGAATAAAATTTTGCAATAGTATTAATCGTATTTAGAGAACTTAGGGCTTTATTCATCTTGTATTTTCTGGGGAGGTCCTAATTTCAGTTATTCCTCATTTTTTTTTTATAAATACATCTAGAAATCAGAATATCCTTTGGGTCTCTTTATTGTGGTCTAATAAATGTGGTTATCCAATATTTAGGGACTTTGGAGATGTATAAAAAGATAAGATAGTGATTTACTGTCATATTCTTGGTTTAAAAATTTTCACATCATTTTCATTTTATAGTTGTTAGAGACTGGTTTTAGAGAGTTTACTTTTTTTGCAGTTTGGCCGAGGCCATGTTTGAACCCGCCACCTTCCGTATTTTGGGCCGGTGCCCTACTCGCTGAGCCACAGGTGCTGCCCAAGAGTTTATTTTCTTGAAGGTTATATAAAGCCAAAATTCAGATCTTAACTTTAAATTCCATTTTCTTTCTATTAAATCATTATGAATCATTAGAAACCTTTAAATATACGATTTTTTAAAATTAACTGAATTGGGTATCTTTAAATACTGCAGCTAAACGTATCAAAATAAAAATATTATAGACCTTAATTGGTTGTTAAATGTATTTAAGTAGTAAGGGATTTTTGATGTTCACAATAGTAGCATAAGTAATTGAAGGTATTATAGTAGTTAGGCAATTTTGTTTAATAATAATATATTAGAATAGTATTTTACAGTTTTAAAGGGCACTTTCATATCTGTTATTTTTGTACCTTAAACTTTTTACAAGATCTACCAGATAATTGGTTTTGTTCCCTCTTGACCTCTCTAAAATGAAGAAAAACCATTCCTCTTTGAGTTCAGGAGTTGTCTTTTGCATATTTACACACATATATCTTTCATTCTCCTACCAACTTTAGACTGGTGGTTGGGAGCTTATGGGATAGATGGATGAGAGGATAAATAAAAGGACAGATTGCAGAAGGAGAAGTAGGAGGCTTTGACTATGTACCTATAAGTTGCTGAAAACAGGGAGTAAAATATATTTGGCCTTTGAGTACCAGATTGTTATCAATTAAATCAGTTAATGCAACATAATAAGTCTATAGTTCTTTTTAAAACCATAGTGATATATATATCTTCACCAAGAATTAATGATAATATTTATAACAAGGCATCTGGATCATTGCCTGGCATATGGTAGGCCTTCACTGGTGAATGAATAATCACATTGGAGGCTTATTGGACTTTTTACTCTTTTTTCATTTTTTTCAAAAAGTGAGTTCCTGTAGAATATAAAAAGTAAGAATTTATTAATTGCTTTACATAAGAATAGACTGGCTTTATATTATTGCTCTAGTATTATCTTTTTATTATCTAATATGTAAATCAGAAAATAACCTGGTTACATATTACTTATGTCTGGAGTATATTGTTTTTTAGTAAGGTTATGTGGGCCTCAAGAGGAAGAATTCTTCCATAGAATATGGAAAAGGCAATTCTTTGACAATGAGCTGAAATTGGAGGCTCATTCACAAGAGTACTTTCCACCACACCTTTACCCTAGGAGTAAGCATATAAAATTATTCTGACGTTTACTTCTTCCTGTCCTCTTCCTCTTATTAAAGAGGATAACTTTTATAAAGTTACTTGCAAATTCATTTGTGGTTTTCCATTATGTATTCAGATAGCAACACCGAAGATTCTAAGTTGTATAAGTTTTTAGACTTTGCACTTCAAAAGGATAATATTGCCATGTAAAAATTTAGGTTAGCATCATGCTTTTTAGACTGAGTCTATTGCATATGCTAAGCAAGTATATTGTCTCTAGTTCCCAATTCTAATAAATTTTGTCATCATTTTTCTGTTGCAAAGTATAGATCATGTTGCCTGTTTTTTTGTTTTTTTTTTAATGAATACATTTTTCTTCCTGCAATTACTGGCCTTGGTTTACTTCAACTTCATGCATTTCTGTAGATGATTTGATCAGGCAACTTTCTTAATAATAGACATCTATCTGATTTTGTCTTTTTGAATGTGGGAACACTTACTAAGCAAAGTGGCCAGAATTACCTCACATCCTTACTGATGTTTCACTCCTTTTTATAGCTAGGGAAGGAATTTCTCTTTCATTTCCCTAAGATTGCACTCACTGTAATTCTTCACTATAACCCCTGATTAAAGAAATGGTTAGAGGATCAGGGGAAAATTGAAATTGTTACACAGAATCTGAGTTCTGCTCATTAAGTTTAGTAATGTTGAAAATTTAGAATACTTGGGTGGCACCTGTGGCTCAAAGGAGTAGGGCGCTGGCCCCATATTCCAGAGGTGGGGTGTTCAAACCCCGCCCTGACTAAAAACTGCAAAAAAAAAAAAGAAAATTTAGAATACTCAGCACAAAAACATCTGATCAGTTTGACTATGAAAACCTCAAAAAAGAATATGCCACATTATAGAATTAACTATGTAAACATTAAAGTTGCATGCCTCAGAATTTTACTGGCAACATATGACATGCATTTTACTATATTTAACTTCTGTAAATTCAACTATGAATACTTAATCTTCCTTACAAAAGGGAGAGAAATATATAGTAGTTTACAGAGTGCAAATGTTGGCTGTTCAGCCGTTCCTTGTATTCCAATCAATGAATGTGTATGCCTGAGTGAGATGGAAGTTCTTTTGGTTCTCATTTGCCTTTCATAGTGTGAACAGTTCCCTTCCTTGAGTGTGGTTTTAGTCTTTTCTTGTCTCGTCAGCTATTTCGTCTGGTATTCAGCTGAATGAACAGTGATCTCTTGCAGTGCTAGGGGAACACTACTTTATGGTCTGTTTAAGAGTTATTAAAAGGTAATTTTCAGTGTGTGCAGTTTTTGCTTTTTACAGCAACTTTAGAGTCTTAATTTTTTTTTTTTTTTTTTTTTGAGACAAATCTCACTATGTCGCCCTTGGTAGAGTGCCGTGGTGTTACAGCTCACAGCAACCTCCAACTCTTGGGCTTATTTGCCTCAGCCTCCCAAGTAGCTGTAATTACAGGCACCTGCCACAACGCCTGGCTATTTTTTTGTTGCAATTGTCATTGTTGTTTAGCAGGCCTGAGCTGGGTTCGAACCTGCCAGCCTCTGTATATGTGGCTGGTGCTGTAACCACTGAACTACATGTACCAAGCCTAGAGTCTAATTTTTAAATAAGATATGGTTTGCTATAATGTGTGAATTAAACAAGATGAAGAGAGCTGAAGCCAAATGGAAGCATTTGAGAATGAATGACTTTGAAAAATAGTAGGTGTCTAATAAGATATATGTAGAGAAATAACTCTTTAATTAAACAGTTTTTTGGTTTTTTTTCCCCCCTTAAAATGGAGTCTTGCTCTGTCACAGGGCTGGCACTGTGGAGTGGCACTGTTATAGCTCAGTGCAGCTTCCAATTCCTAGGTTTAAACTGTGCTACTGGCTCAGTGTTCTGAGTATCTAGGACTGCAAGTGAGCACTACCATGCCTGGCTAATTTTTTTTTTATTTTTTGAGACAGTGTCTAACTCTCTTGCCCCAGGTGGAGTGCAGTGGCATCATCATAGCTCACTGCAACCTCAAACTTGTGGGCTTAAGTGAGCGTCCTGCCTCGGCCTCCAGAGTACTTGGGATTACAGGTGGTTGATCTCATACGTGGCTAATTTTTTTCTGTTTTTGGTAGAGGCTGGGTCTTATTCAGGATGGTCTCAAACTCCTGAGTTCAAGTGATCCTCCTGCCTTGGAAGAGTGCTAGGAACTGGCTAAATTTATTTAAAATTTTTTGTAGAAAGAAGATATGCTGTGTTCAGGCTGGTATTGAACTCATGGGCACAAGTGGTCCTCCTGCCTTGGCCTCTCAAAGTACTGGGATTATGGGCATTAGCCACCATACCCAGCCTCAAACAATTTTCTTTAAAAGCTGCTTAGGGCCAGGTGCAGTGGCTAATACCTATAATCCTAGCACTTTGAGAGGCCGAGGCATGAAGATCATTTGAGGCCAGGACCTCAAGATCAGCCTGAGCCAGAACAAGACCCTGTCTCTACAAAAAATATAAAATTAGCCAGGTATGGGGATGGGTACTTGTTTTCCTGCTACTTGGGAGGCTGAGGCAGGAGGATTGCTTGAGGCCAGTAGTTTAAGATTGCAACGAGCTATTATGCCACTGCACTCTAGCCTGGGTAACAGAGCAAAATCCTTCCTTAGAGTTTCATAGTTCTCTTTATAGAGATCTTTCACAACCTTTGTCAGGTGAACTCCCAGATATTTCATCTTCTTTGGCTCTCCTGTAAACGGAATAGAGTCCTTGACTGTTTTTTCAGCTTGGCTATTGTTGCTATGTATATATAAAGGCTACAGATTTATGCGTGTTGATTTTGTAACCTGAGACACTGCTGTATTCCTTGATCACTTCTAAGAGTTTTGTAGTAGAATCCCTGGTGTTTTCCAGATATACAATCATATCATCTGCAAAGAGTGAAAGTTTGATCTCTTCTGATCCTATATGAATACTCTTGATTGCCTTTTCTTCCCTAATTGCAATGGCTAAAACTTCCATTACGATGTTAAAGAGCAGTGGAGATAGTGGGCAACCTTGCCTGGTTCCTGATCTGAGTGGAGATGATTTCAATTTAACTCCATTCAATACAATATTGGCTGTGGGTTTAGTGTAGATGGCCTCTATCAGTTTAAGAAATGTCCCTTCTATACCCATGTTCTTAAGTGTTCTGATCATGAAGGGATGCTGGATATTATCAAAAACTTTTTCTGCATCAACTGAGAGAATCATATGGTCTTTGTTTTTTAATTTGTTTATGTGCTGAATTATATTTATAGATTTACGTATATTGAACCAGCCTTGAGACCCTGGGATAAAACCCACTTGGTCATGGTGTGTAATTTGTTTGATGTGTTCCTGGATTCTGTTTGTCAGGATCTTTTTGAATTTTTTGCATCCATATTCATTAGTGATATTGGATAGCTGATCTGTTTTTCCAGGTGTTAAATGGAAAAACATACCATGCTCATGGCTGGGAAGAATCAACATTGTCAAAAGCAATATACAATTTTAATGCAATCCCTATTAAAGTTCCATTGTCATATATTAAAGATCTCGAAAAAATAATACATCGTTTTATATGGAATCAGAAAAAACCTCTAATAGCCAAGACATTACTTAGAAATAAAAGCAAAGCAGGAGGAATCATGCTACCAGACCTGAGACTGTACTATAAATTGATAGTGATCAAAACAGCATGGTACTAGCACAAAAACAGAGAGGTAGATATTTGGAACAGAATAGAGAACCAAGAGATGAACCCAGCTACTTATTGTTATTTGATCTTTGACCAGCCAATTAAAAACATTCAGTGGGGAAGAGATTCCCTATTTAACAAATGGTGCTGGGTGAACTGGCTGGCGACCTGTAGAAGACTGAAACTGGACCCACACCTTTCACCTTTAACTAAGATAGACTCTCACTGGATTAAAGATTTAAACTTAAGACATGAAACTATAAAAATACTAGAAGAAAGTGCAGGGAAAACTCTTGAAAGAATCGGTCTGGGCGAATATTTTATGAGGAGGACTCCCCAGGCAATTGAAGCAGTACCAAAAATACACTACTGGGATCTGTTCAAACTAAAATGCTTCTGCACAACCAAGAACACAGTTAGTAAAGCCAGCAGACAGCCCTCGGAATGGGAGAAAATATTTGCAGGTTATGTCTCCGACAAAGGTTTAATATCCAGAATACACAGAGAACTCCAACGTATTAGCAAGAAAAGAACAAGTGATCCCATCTCAGGGTGGGCAAAGGACTTGAAGAGAAAATTCTCTGAAGAAGACAGCGCACGGCCTACAGAGACATGAAAAAATGCTCATCATCCTTAATCATTAGAGAAATGCAGATCAAAACTAGTTTGAGATATCATCTAACTCCA
The DNA here is from genome assembly GCA_963574655.1 of Perodicticus potto. NCBI lineage: Eukaryota > Metazoa > Chordata > Mammalia > Primates > Lorisidae > Perodicticus > Perodicticus potto. The sequence continues at coordinate 55,641 of CAUYRH010069724.1, read as the reverse complement.
GTAAGATTAGCCCACATAACAAAATCCCAAAACCAGAGATGCTGGCGTGGATGTGGAGAAAAGGGGACACTACTACATTGTTGGTGGGAATGCAAACTAATATGGTCTTTTTGGAAAGATACCCGGAGAATACTTAGAAATCTAAAAATAGAACTGCCATTCGATCCTGTAATTCCTCTAGTAGGTATATATCCAGAAGACCAAAAAACACATTATATAACAAAGAGATCTGTATCAGAATGTTTATTGCAGCCCAATTCATAATTGCTAAGTCATGGAAAAAGCCCAAGTGCCCATCAACCCATGCATGGATTAATAAATTGTGGTATATGTACACCATGGAATATTATGCAGCCTTAAAGAAAGATGGAGACTTTACCTCTTTCCTGTTTACATGGATGGAGCTGGAAAATATTCTTCTTAGCGTAGTATCCCAAGAATGGAAGAAAAAGTATCCAATGTACTCAGCTCTCCTATGAAACTAATTTATAGCTTTCATATGAAAGCTATAACCCAATTACAGCACAAGAACATGGGGAAAGGGACAGGGGAGGGAAGGGGAGGAGGGAGGATGGGCGGAGAGAGAGTAATTGGTGGGTCCACACTTACGGTGCATCTTAGAAGAGTACAGGTAAAACTCACTAAATGGAAAATATAAATGTCTGCACATAATAACAAAGAAAGTGCCATGAAAGCTATGTTAACTGGTTCAATGAAAATATTTCAAATTGTATATAAAACCAGCACATTGTACCCCACGATTACATTTATGTATACAACCATTATTTAATAAAAAAAAAAAAAAACTTGGTGGGTAAAGAATCACAAGTTATTTTCTCTCTTTGTTGTTTGAATTTTTGTTTTAGCTAAGAGAATATGTAATAAAATTAATACATTTGGGGGAAAAAAACAGAGCAAGATCCTATCTAAAAAAAAGAAAAGAAAATCTGCTTAGTATATTTTCCAAATCTTAAAATTTTGGTCACTGAGAATAGGTGGAAAGCATTAGACTGATGTAGAATAAATCTAGCTAAATTAGCCAAGATTATGGATTCCAGTGACCTTAAAAATGTCTACATTAATTAAAGTTCAGGTTCTTTTAATTAAATCTAATGGTTAAAGTAAAAAGTCTCTTATGTTAACCTACAATTTTTAAAATATGCTTTTGGAAGGTTTGCATAATGGCTGCTAAGTTATATATTGGACTCTGATCTAATTGGTTTGTCTGTCTTACCCTTTTAATCTAGATGGGTAGATAGTTAGTGCCCTAGAGCTTTATGTCCTATACATTAAGTCATTTAATTTTCAGTAACTCAGTGAGTAAGGACTGTTACTATCACAATCTTACAGATGAGAAATGATAAGGTAAGTCATAATTAGAGACTTCCAAAGTCACACAGCTGTTAAATAGATGAGCCACAATTCAAATTCAGACTGCCTGGCTCCATTTCTGTAGTCTTCTGTGCTATTTCTTTATTGTCTATTATATTCTTATTAACTCCTAGATAAAGGTTTCAGATGTCCACCTCAATTCTTTTAAAGTTCATATGGGGTTTCTGAGACCAGGTCAGAACTCAGCAAAAATTTTCTGATTTTATTTAACAGGTTGTTTTATGAGCATAAGATTAGAGAGTGGTGGCATAATCTTATTTTTTTTCATAGCATTATTCTTAACTTTATATCAAATTAGATAACCAGAAAACTACTCATATATTTTAGTATCTTTCTCTCCTTTTTGATCAACCTTTATAAGATGCAGTTATATAAGAAATACTTTTACATCTGCAGTAAAACTATGTTGAATATATTATCTCTTATGATACTCAGCATTCCCTTTATAATAATTTATATGATAAATTCTTCAAGAATTTAGTTTCAGACTCAGCGATCGTAGCTCAGTGGCTGAGGCGCTGGCCACGATACACCAAGGCTGTCAGGTTTGAACCTAGCCAGGGCCTGCCGAACAACAACAACTACAACAATAACAACAAAAAAAGCTGGGCGTTGTGGCAGGCGTCTGTAGTCCCTGCTACTCAAAGGCTGAGGCAAGAGAATCGCTTAAGCCCAGCAGTTTGAGGTTGCTGTGAGCTGTGACACCCCAGCATTCTACCGAGGGTGACATAGTGAGACTGTGTCTCAAAAAAAAAAAAAAAGGCATTTAGTTTCAGAGAAGTCTCTTTCTTTACGATCTGGCATACTTCCTTCTACTAGCCATTGAAAAAAACTCCATGTTTTCTGTTTGCTCTGTTCTGTTGAGTTTTCTGTTTGCTTTGGCTACAAGGAAGTTTGGAATTATATTTCATTTTAAGTGTAGTAACTTTATTAGCCTAGGATTTTTGATATCGATAATTTCTCCTATTCTCTGTGGCGGGAGCTTTTAATCCATTTTTTGTGTGTGTGTGTGAGAGAGAGAGAGAGAGAGAGAGAGCGAGCGTGCGCGCGCGCATGCGTGCGCTTCAGGGAGTTCATGAACCCCTCTGGAAAGATAGGTAAAGTTGTTTGTGTGCAGTGGAAATCTGGAGAAGCATACTTGACTTTTCTCAGATTTTCATTGACCTCCTATCCCTTTAGCTTTTTATTTTATTGTGTAATTGTATAGAGTCTCTTATTATAAGCCTCTTTGGGAATAGCTAGGATAATAATCATACTTTTACATTCAAATCATCATCCTGTTTCTCAGTTTTTTCAGAAAGTTAGAAAGCAGCCTTTCTGTAATTTTATGAACACTCAAAATCTTGAGAGTAGTTGATGTTTTCTTATAGACCGTATTTCTACTGTTTGTTTTCTATTGAAGGTGCTTAACTTTCTTAAATTTATTACCTAAAATAGAAAACGGTAAATAATTGAAGAGCTATTTATTATTATATTTATAGTTAACATAGTCAAGCCATAACATATTATTACTACATCTCCTTTCTTTGTTTTGTATGTTTTCAGTTTCTTAAACAGAAAAGGTTATACCATTCGAATCATCTCTCTGGATATTAGGAGATAGAACTTTTCCAAAACGCATTGTTAGGGAAGGGTTACTAGCAATTATTTGCCATACTTATACATTTATCTATTTATTTAAAAGCCAAATTTATTGAATACTTACAATGTGATAGTCACTTTTTTTTTTTTTTCAGAGACAGAGTCTCACTTTGTTACCCTTGGTAGAGTGCCATGGTGTCACAACTCACAGCAACCTCCAGCTCTTGGGCTTAGGCGATTCTCTTGCCTCAGTCTCCTGAGTAACTGGGACTGACTACAGGCGCCCGCCACAATGCCCAGCTATTTTTTTTGTTGCGGTTTGGACAGGGCTGAGTTCAAACCCACCACCCTCGGTATATGGTGCTGGCGCCCTACTCACTGAGCCACAGGTGCCGCCCATGGTAGTCACTTCTTAAGTATTATTCACTTGTACTGATTAATTTGTTTAATTTTTCTAGTAACCTTGTGAGATCCAGGTACTCTTTATAATCCTATTTATTTATTTTATTTGAGACTATTATGGGGGTATAAATGTTTGGTTACATGAATTGCTTTTGTACCATTTGAGTCAAAGTTATAAGTGTGCCCTCACTCAGATAGTGTGCATTGTACCCATTAGGTGTGAATTTACATTTCTTTTCCTGCCCCCTCCCACCTGTACATTTGTAGGTAAGCACTGTAACATTAGAAACAAATAAAGCCAGTGCTACTAACCTCATCACTTAGATTCCACAGCTGTTATTTAAACACTATGATTATGGGTCTTCAAGTGCTCCACTTAAATGTCCTACTACATACAATCCAAGGGAGCACATGTAATATATTTTTGATTGTAGTAGGCTTTTTGGCCTAATTGACTATTTCTCTGCAACAAAAACTTAATTATCCAAGATGGAAAAGAGGAATAAAGCTGTCTGCTCTTCCCTATATGATATCTTGGTTATTTAAATTTATAAATTGTATATACATAACATTTTTCTGTTGAAGAGTTAATGACTAAAAAACTACCAAGGTGTTGTCATAATAAGAGTAGTTGCCTTTGTGAATTAGACAGCAATGTAAATGATGGTGTGAATTGTAATAAATTATCAGTAGTTCTTTGCTCCATAGTTACAGAACACTGTAACAGTGATCTGAGGATTATGACTTAGAAAAATGAATAACACACTATTATTCAGCTTGCTACTCTGCAGACTTATGTGAACAGGAATTTGTGTGACTTTGCCACAGACATTAAAATTTGGTTTGCCAACAAAACCAGATTTTCTTAAAACATGATTTACAGTCCCACAAGACAAAGAAATCAAATCTTCAGCATTGTCTTTTTGGTCATTATGGGCTGTATTTTACTTCTGTATCTAAATTGGTTAGCTTATAAAGAGTCTAGTAAGATTACTATAATGGCTAATGTTTTCTCTATTTTATTTTTTAAAAAATAAGCATTTATTGAATGCTTAGCAAGTGTAAGATACTGAGATAGGTTCCATGGGGATGTGCAGAGATGACATATTTCTTACCTATAGATTAAGGGTTCATGTAAAAGAAAACTAAAACTAGGAGAAAATATATTTGGACTTTGACTTGTAGAATTATTAGAAGAAAATATAAAGACAGCAGTAACCAATTTGACAAGATAAAATTATAAACCAAAATTCATTCTTTCTCTCTCTCCTTTCTTTCTCTTTATTTTTTTTTTTTTTGAGACAGAGTCACTATGTTGCCCTTGGTAGAGTGCTGTGGTGTCACAGCTGATAGCAACCTCTAACTCTTGGGCTTAAGCAATTCTCTTGCCTCAACCTCCCTAGTAGCTGGGACTACAGGTGCCCGCCACAATGCCCAGCTATTTTTTTGTTGCAGTTGTTATTGTTGTTTAGTAGATAGGCTGGCTTTGAACCCATCAGCCCTGAGCTATGGGCGCCAAGCCAAACTGAAATGCTTTAAACAGTGTGTTGGGTGAAGAGAGGGGAAAAGATAATTGAAAGGGGGCAAATAACAAACTGGAAAATGTATTCACAGGCAGATGATGACAAAGCAGTAAGACAACCATGATTACTGTGTTAGGTAAATGGGCATACTACACAAATAGTGTTTAGAGGAGGAAATATGGTTAGGAAATAGACATATGGGAAATGTTCAACCTTGCTAGTAATCTAGGAAATACAATTTAAAACGAATCATACATAGTACTGCTGAAACTACTGCTGTTGCTGGCAGACTGTGAAAGATATAATTCTAAATTGAAAGCAGGTAGGCCTTGTGCTCCATAGCAATAAAACGTTTGCTCATAACCTTTAATTCAGTAATTTCATGTAAGGGGCTCTAGCATGTGGAAAATCATTAAAAATATGTAATATTACCTGTAACAATGAAATTGTGGAAGAAAACAATGTTATACCAAGAGAATGGCTAAATAAATTAGGCTATTCATTGGACAGTTATGTATCCTATAAAAATAAATGGGAAAACTATATAGTGATATGAAAAATGTATATAAAAAGGAATGGGTTATATGTTAATTTATCAGTTTATAAAATAAAATATTAAGAAATTTAAAAGAAAAATAATGGGGTTATAGGCAACTTTTCTCTCTTTTTACTTCTCCTAGTCTTATATTAAGTAGATTTATATTTTTAAGAACATCTAAGGCCAGGTTTGGTGGCTCACAGCTGTAAACCCAGCACTTTGGGAGGCCAGGGCAGGAAGATTGCTTGAGGCAAGAAGTTGAAGATTAGCCTTGGCAACGTAGTAGAAAACAATTAGCTGGGCTTGGTGGTATGCATCTGTAGCCCCAGTTGTTTGGAAGGCTCAGGTTGGGAGGATGGTTTAACCTAATGTGTTGGAGGCTGCGATAGGCTGTAAACATGCTAGTGCCCTCCAGCTTGGGAAACAGAGTGAGGCCCTGTCTCCAAAAAAAGATGTAGTTCTTGTTCTCAAGGGATTACTAGTCTAGTAGGATAGAAAAAAAAAAAAACCCAAAACAAACAAATACTGTTGACATGAGAGAGACGTAGGTAACTACGTGTTCTGAGAAGATTCTTAATACAGTTTTGTATTTTATGGAGTGTTTATAAACTGTTCAGGAATGTATCTGGTGTTGAAAATGAATGAAGATGAATAATGTGGTCTTTGCTCCAAGCAGAGCTCTGCTTTAGTTGAGGAGACCAGTCTTTGTACCTAACTGAACACTGATACTAGTCATACTTTACTAAATATTTCAGTCAGTGTTCATATCAAGAATGACTTGAAGGAGCTTGGCGCCTGTGGCTCAAGTGGCTAGGGTGCCAGCCACATACACCGAGCTGGCAGGTTTGAATCCAACCCGGGCCTGCCAAACAACAATGACAACTACATCCAAAAAATAGCTGGGCGTTGTGGTGGGCCCAGCCCCAGCTATTTGGGAGGCGGAGGCAGGAGAATCGCTTGAGCCCAGGAGTTGGAGGTTGGTGTGAGCTGTGATGCCACGGAACTCTACCCAGGGCGACAGCTTGAGGCTCTGTCTCAAAAAAAAAAAAAAAAAAAAAAAAAGAATGACTTGAAGACATGAAGGTAATTTTGACTGAAGGATGAAGGGTTACTCCTAGCTTTAGGGAACATGTGGTCTCCCTGTGTTTCTGGAAGACTAGTTTGTTCAAGTCACTAGGAATACAGAGATGAAAAGTCTTTTTCTAAGGAACGTGTTGCTCATTGTGAGGACCAATAATTAACTAACATTCAGTGTATTGGCTTAAATTTTTATTTTAAGGTAATAAAATAATTTGGCTTTATTAAAATTACTATTTAGATTTTTTCTGATTCAGGGTATTGTGTTGTTCTAAAGGAGATCATAGGATACTGTGGAATTACATGGGAGGGGATGGATATTTGATCCTGACTAGGAAGGAAAAGGGAAGGCGTAATCAAGGAGAACTTGCTGTAGGAGGCCATAAGTGAGCTGGATTTTGAAGAATAAGTAGAAGTTTAAAGAGAGGATGGGAATGAGGAGAAAAGAAAGCTGGAAAGGTAGGGTGTGGCCAGATAATTCTCAAGGTAGTTATATAGTCTTAAAGGGATTTGGAACTCAGTTTCTTTTCTTCTCCTTTTCTCTTCCTCCTCCCCACCCCTTCCTCTCCCCTCCCCATCCCCTCCTCTCCCCTCTGCTTCTCTTGTTCCTTCCAAAGAGATGGTCTTTCTCTTTTGCCCAGGCTAGAGTAAGTAAAGTGGCATGACCTCAGCTCACTGTAATCACAAACTCCTGGGCTCAAGAGATCCTTCCATCTCAACCTCCCAAATAGCTGGGGCTACTGGTGTGTGCCACCACACCTGGATAAATTTAAAAAAAAAAGGAAAAGCAGGTCTTGCTTTGTTGCTCAGGCTGGTCTGGAACTTCTGGTCTCAAATGGTCCTCATTTACTTGGCCTCCTGAAGTAAGTGCTAGGATAATAGGTGTGAGCCACTGGGCCTGGCCTAGGAACTCAATTTTTGAAGGCCTTTGTTTTCTTATGCCTTATGAATGTTAGTAAGCATATGTCATGTTTAAAAGAAATTTGGTAATGAAAAGGATAAGCCAGAGATGTGTAAGTGGGTCCTGATGTCGTATAAACTGGTCACTTGAACACATCTTAAGAACAGTTTGTTTTGAGCTCATTGAAGTCAAGTTAAGAAATAATTTTTATTTACCTGATTATTAACATCAGGCACTTAAAAAATAGCACCATGTAAAAGAGAGGTAAAATGATAAAGGTTTAGTAATCTAATTATTAGTGATTTGCTACATAAACAGAAAGCAAAATTCAGGGACTTAGTAAGGCAACTAAAAAGAATTGAGAAATACAGATATAAAGAGTTCACACAGAGAGAAAAGGCATTTGCAAATAATTAACACTAGTCTAGCTTGATTGGTCTAAACTCTCTCCTTTTTTCTATTTTACAAAAGTTACGAGTTTCTCAACATTTTGCCTTTTATCACGTATAGTGCCTTTGTCTTGGTTTTCAGCAAATTTAGCTTCTTTTAATAGTGGATAAACTTCCCAGGAGCTGGGAATGAAATATTCCAACAAAGCAGCTTCTATCTGGGTGTGGTGGTATATGCCTGAACTCCCAGCTACTGGGGTTGGAGGTAGGGGATGAGGCAGCAGATTTGCTTGAGCTCAAAAGTTCAAGTACCAATCTTTGTGCCTGTGAATGGCCACTACACACCAGCTTGGGCAATGTAGCAAGACTCCACCTCTAAGAACAGCTGAAGCCACAAAAAGGCAGTTTGGTTGTTTTCCCAAACCAGCTTTTGAGGTTAGTTCTGGTGAGATAGTACTATGCTGCTGACCATAAGCCTATGTAGCTGGAGTTAAAGATCATTCTGTTTGCCTACTCTTTAGAATAAAGCTAGCATGGTTGTGAGTCACAACCATGTATAATTTTTCTTTCGTTCTTACAAATTTCTTTGTTTTTTCTTTCTTTCTTTTTTTTTTTTTTTTTTTGAGACAGAGCCTCAAGCTGTCACGCTGGATAGAGTGTTATGGCATCACAGCTCACAGCAACCTCCAATTCCTGGGCTCAAGTGAGTCCGCTTCCCAAGTAGCTGGAACTACAGGCGCCCGCCACAACCCCTGGCCATTTTTTGATTGCAGCCATCATTGTTGTTTGGCGGGGCGGGCTGGATTCGAACCCGCCAACTCAGGTGTACGTGGCTGGTGCCTTAGCCCGTTAAGCCACAGGCGCCGAGCCTTTTTTTTTGAGACAGAGTCTCACTGTGTTGCCCTCAGTAGACTGCTGTGGCATCACAGCTCACAGCAACCTCAAACTCTTGGGCTTAAGCTATTCTCCTGCCTTACCCTCTCAAGTAGCTGGGACCATAGGGACCTGCCACAACACACGGCTTTTTTTTCTGCATTTGTCATTGCCTGTTTGGCAGTCCCAGGCCAGATTCGATCCCGCCAGCCCCAGTGTATGTGGCTGGTGCCCTAGCTGTTGAACTACAGGCGCTGAGCCTTATTCTTAGAAATTTCTGATTAAATAATTCTTTTTTAGGGTAGACATGCTTTTAGTGCACTATGGGAAAGACTTCACTGATGTTAATAGTATTGTACGTATAGTCTTTATCATGGTATTTTTAGTTAAAATGAGGTTTGTGACTAGGCATGGTTGCTTCTACCTGTAATCCTAGCACTTGGGAGGCTAAAGTGGGAGTTATTGTTTAAGGCCAGAAGCCTAAGACCAGCCAAAGCAACATTAGTCTCTACACCCTGCCCCCATCTCTACAAAATATAAAAAAAATTAGCAAGGCAAGGTGGTACACGTTGGTAGGCCTAGCTACTCAGGAGACTGAGGTAGGGAGGGATCACCTGACCCCAGGAGTAAAAGTTTGCAGTGAGATTTGATGATGCCTGGAGCAGAGTCTCATAAAATAATGATTGTTTATTTTAGCTATTTGTACCTCTAAGTAAAATATTGATACTGCCTTGTCATATTGAATAGTTATGGATTTAGACAACTTACTAGTTTTGTTTAAAAGGTAGTCCATAATAAGATGTACATATGTATGTGTATTTTTATTATATAAACTAAAGAAACTTTTCTGTTGTAATCATTGAACAGTGGGTTATTTCAAACTATATTCCTGAACAATATGAAATATAATCAAGAGCACTTTTTTTTTTTTTTTTTTTTGAGAAAGAGACTCAAGCTGTCACCCTGAGTAGAGTGCTGTGGCATCATAGCTCATAGCAACCTCCAACTCCTGGGCTTAAGTGATTGTCCTGCCTCCGCCTCCCAAGTAGCTGTGACTACAGGCGCCTGCCACAACGCCTAGCCATTTTTTGGTTGCATCCATCATTGTTGCTTGGCGGGCCCGGCCTGGATTCAAACCCACCAGCTCAGGTGTATGTGGCGCCTTAGCCGCTTGAGCCATAGGTGCCGAGCCATAATCAAGAGTACTTTAATTCTTAGTTACAAATTTTAAAACTGGAGGGATTTGATTTGTTGAAGTTATGTCAGTTTCTTTGAAAGCAATTAATAAATTCCCTTTGACATTATTAGGATTTATAAATTCTCATAATTGATACTAATTTAAGTCAGTAGTATGACTGCCTTTTCATCCTAAGTTCTTTCTACATTTTAATGCAGTGTATTAGGTATGTGATTAGCTTTTTCACTTAGCTTTATCTACTTATCTCTAAGGCCCCATACACAGTCTTGCTGATACATACGCATGCACACACACAATCTACTTATTACTGTCCATTTCCATATAATTTTCCCTGAGGTTGCTAGAAGGGCATCTGCTCTAGCCTGAGTAATATGTAGTCTGTTTCAGTTCTTTCTACCCTGCCTGTATATTTTGATAGAATACCATGTACTTAAAGAAGATAGAACCTGTTTGTTTGCTGTTGTGAACTACAAAGGTATTGACAGCAACTTACTCATTTCTCTGTTTTCCCACTTCAAGTCTCGGGAAAAGTGTGCTTTTGTAGACCATACATTCTTTCCTTCTGTATGGATATAACTTTTGGGAGAAGTTATGGCAATTAAGTCCTGCTGAACTTTGGCTCCTCTCTGTTGGTCTTCATCTTTCAGGAGTGGCCGGATCAGAACTGTCATGATGTCAGATTGTCATCTAAGTGAGATGAATGTATGACATCCACAGTGCATGTTCAGGCTAAGGTATGTCTTGGTGATCTTTCGCTACCCAGCTCTTCTCCATCAGAGCAGTACTAGCCCTTTACTGGTTATTTGACTCGTGGGCTGATAAACCATAAACAGAGCTTTCCTTCTTACATTTCTGTCTAAGGGCCAATGTCATAAGTGGAGGTCCGCACAAAATAGATGTACATAGTGAGCGCCATTGTTTTATCTTACTCAAGGAAGGCAGGTTTAATGTATTAGGATTTTCTATGGTTGTTAACTTTTTCTTTTGATTCATGGTATATTGAAATCAAAACACAATCTCTAGTTCTATAGTTGTCAGAATTACTTTTCTCTCTCTCTTAATCTGGGGAGAAAATATCAGTATTTTATAGAAAGATTTATAGTATACAGGCTGTATTTATTTTACCATTGTAATCCTCCAGGATTATAAAATTAATAATCAGAATTTTAAGAAATCTCCTACATTTAGTATAATTCCTTATTTTCTGGCTTTTTGCCTTTTCTTTATTTAGATAGGTTCCTTTCATCGATTCAGCATCTGCCATTAAAAAAAGAATTCTCTTCCTAGCAGAGATAATTGTTAGAAATGGATTTAAAAAGAAAAGGTTAATGAGAAGAGATGACAGTACATAAAACATATGATTACCCTATAAAGTATGAATTAATTATATTAATTATGGAGGTTAAGTCTAGCATAGAGATGGGATTGGAATGCTGGCAGGATGGACTGGCAACTAAAAATGTAAGATTAGAGCTTGTTATTGAGCATATTAAAGGTAATACCAAGGACTTATATTTGATAAGAAAGACAAGAGGCAGAACAGTAGAGGTATCTCACAAGGGAAGCAAAGGTGGTTATTAGTAGGTGTTTGTAGCAGGGCAAAAAGGGAGAGATGTCACCAACAATTGAGAATAGAATATGATAGAGGGTTAGTCATGGTATTGGAAATGGTTTTGATGTAGGTATGGTTTAGTAGTGATACTAAAAAGAAGAAAAACAACTTAAATGTGTTTGTATCAGAGTCATAATGTATTTGACTTTAGTATGGCCTATTGAAAAAAGTCATCTTCATGTACTACATATATTTGTTATCTTTTTGGCATGATTTTTTAAAAGGTTAGACTTTTTCCTGTAAATAGTGAAAGCACTGCATTGTTTGTTGATGAGTTTTTTCTTAGAACAGTATTAAAAAAATCCTTTGACTCAACCATTGTAATTTTTCTTGGGTTTTGGTCCCAAAGTTTTATTCTGTCTTACATGTGTATATGTAACATGTAGAAAATTACCTTACAGTATATCTACACTGTGGAAATTGTTTGGATAATTCAGCATATTAGAAAGGGTCGATGGAGCTCCTGTTCCTTAGATGAAAAATTGCAGTGGAAATAAGGGTGAAAGAGAGATAGTTTTCCCAATTTAGAAACAAAAGTAAAGTTCACTAGTTTTGCTTATTCTTTCTCTGTTTAATAGTGTCAGCAAGCACTATTGATGGAGAATATGTAGTATCCTATAAATATATACAGCTAATATGTACCATAATCATTACAAATTAAAAATAAAAATTAAACATAAAAAATTAGAAGAAAATATGTAGCATTAGGTCAGTAGACTGCAAAATCCTACTTCAGTTCATTTATAATATTGCATTTAATACTTAACTAAAATTTTCTTTTGTCACAAAAGTAAATACGTTAAAAAAATTGAAATGTAATTCTTCCTTTTTTGTACTTTAAAATAACATCTCAGAGTTAAATCTGACATCCTTATCTTTTTAATTCACGCAATGGAATTCTAAATATGTGTGTGTAACATTGTTGAGTTAAAAATTAATGATCTCTTTGTCTTTGAAAGCATCTGACTTAAAAGGAAATTTCTAATGTTAGTCCTTTTTTGTTTGTGTCATAAATAAGCATGATGGAGATAGTATACAATTTTAAAACAGTATTATCTAATTCATTTATTATATTTGTTTACAATGCTATGTTTTTTTTGTTTTGTTTTATTTTTGCGGTTTTTGGCTGGGGCTGTGTTTGAACCCGCCACCTCCAGCATATGGGGCTGGCGCCCTACTCCTTTGACCCACAGGTACCACCAATGCTATGTATTTTTTAATAGAAAAACAGTTATGGCAGCCTGTGCTCAATAGTACTTGAGTTATTTTCAGTCTACCAAGAATTTATTTATTTATTTATTTATTAATTAAAACTACAGTATGTAGTTTTAATTAGTTTAAAGTAATTAAGAATTTATTTAATTTACTGCTTGAGAGCAATAGTTGGAGAGCACCATAAGGAGACTATGTCTCTTAATAAAAAAGAAAGAAAATGTAGCCAGGCATGGAGGTGCCCACCTGTAGTCCCAGGTATTTGTGAGGCTGAGGTGTGGGGGTTGCTTGAGCCTACAAATTTGAGGCTGCAGTGAGCTATGATGATGCCCTTGCACTCCAGCCTGGGTGACAGAGCAAAACCCTGTCTCAAAACAAATGAACAACACCCCCCCACCCCCAAAGAAAACCTCTCAGAAAACATAAAACGTAGAATAGGAAAATGACACAGAGTTCTTTAAACCAATTATGTGTTCTTTTTTTTTGAAAAAGACAGTATCACATATTTATCACATGTTTTGATAAATAATCTAACAAAACTCAGTATTTTTAAGCAGTGTAAGAGTATGATAGAATCCTTTTCAAAGCTTAGAAATTACGTGAATATGTTTTTTTTTAAAAGTGTGATATTTTGTGCTTGAAATGCAAGATTATTTGGAATGCATTGATATGGGAAGAAGTCCCTCTTAATCCTTCTCTCCAGCTTTATTGAGTTATAATTGACAAATAAAATTATATATTTAAGGTATACAACATGGTGCTTTGAATGTATATATTGTGAAATGATTATCATAATCAAGTTAGTTAATACATCTGTCACCTCACATAGTTACCAGTTTTCGGGGGAGGGTTGGAGTGGTAAGAACATTTGGGATCTGCTCTCTTAGCAAATTCCAGGTACACAATATAGTATTATTAACTGTAGTCACCATACTGTACATTATATCCCCAGAAATTATCTGTCTTATATCTTAAAGTTGGTAACTTTGAATTAATACCTTACCATTTCTCATACCTTCTCCATCCCTGGCAACCAGCATTCTATTCTTTGCTTTTATGAATTCAACTTTGTTCTCAATTCCACGTATAAATGAAATCATAACAGTATTTTTTTTATCTGTATGCTTTACTTAGCATATTGTCCTCTAGGTTTATTCATGTTGTTGCAAATGGCAGGATTTCTTTCCTTTTTTATGGGTGAATTATGTTCCATACACAGTTTGTTAATCATTTATAGGTCAGTGGACGCTTACATTTCTATATTTTGGCTTGTTGTGAATAACGTGTCAATCAACATGGGAGTACTAATGTTTCTTTGGTGTTCTGATTTCCTTTCCTTTGGATATATGCCCAGAAGTAGGATTGCTGGATCAAGGATGGTTCTACTTTTAGTTTTTTTGAGGACCCTTTGTGGTATTTTCTTAAATGGCTAAACCGATTCATACTTCAACCAGAAGTACATAGGGGCTCCCTTTTCTCCACGTTCTTGCCAGCACTTCTCTCATGTCCTTTTGATAATGGCCATCCTAATGGGTACGAGGTGATGTGCATCCTTGATCATTAGTGATGGTGAGGACTCTTTCATGTACTTGCTGGTCATTTGCATTGTTATGTTTTGAAAAATGTGTTCAAGTCTTTTGTTCATTTTTTTTTCTTTTGAGTCATATGAGCTGCTTATACATTTTGGTTATATGGTTTGCAAATAGTTTCTCCCATTCCATGGATTTCTTTTTCATTTTATTGATTGTTTCATTTGCTGTGCAGGTTTTTAGTTTGATATAGTTCTACTTGTCTTTTTGATTTTGTTGCCTGTGTTTTGAGTGCCATTTCCAAAAAATCATTACCAAGAACAATGTATGGAGCTTTTTCCTTTTTTCCTAGGAGTAGTTTTATGTTTCAGGTTTTAGATTTAAGTCCTTAATCCACTTTGAGTTAATTTTTGTGGAAGACAAGTAAGAAAATGGGGAGTGGAGGAGCTTTATAAATGAATAACATGTTTTCTCGGGCCCTGGCATCCCCAAGGGGCTAAGAATCAAGAAATAGGGGTCAAAATAATACCAAGGACTAGACATTCTTTGAAAACCTTGGGTTAGAGCTCCTTCTGTATAATTGTGGGGACTCCAGAAATGCCTTGTGCTAGTGCAGGCCCTGGGTAGCTCATGCACCAACTGGGTGCTACCCTAGCAGCACTGGGCCCTTGACTCTGTGTCAAGACCCTTTCTTTTTTCTACTTCACCAGTGAACAGTTTTGCTCCTTTTGTCCCTGCCACAGGTGTTCTCCATTTAGGGCAGGCTTGGAACTTCTCTCCTGAAGCTACGCTCAGTCTATTACTCTTTGGTAGGGTTGCCTTTGGGTGTGGTGCATGTGCTGAGATGGTGTGTTTGCATGTAGGGCTTGGCAGATCTTGTCTGTTGCTCTCCCTGCTCCTCTCTTCCCCATCCTTCCTCCCTCCTCCTGCTTGCCTTCCTTCTCTTTCCCTCTCCCCTCCCCTTTGCTCCTCCCTCCTCTCCCCTCTTCTCTTCCTCTTTCCTCTTCCTCCCACCTCTGCTCTCCTGTCCCTCTCTCCCCTTCTCCTCTCCTCTTCTCTCTCTCCCCTTCTTTCTTTCCTTTGAGACAGGGTCTGGCTCTGTCTCTTGGGCTAGAGTGTATTATCATGTTCCCTGCAACCTCAAATTCTTGGATTTGAGCAATCTTTCTGCTGTTGTCTCCTCCCAAGTAGCTGGGACTACAGGTTTGTGCCACCATGCCTGGCTAATTTTTCTACTTTTTGTAGAGACAGAGTCTCATCCTTGCTTAGGTTGATCTCGATCTCTTGGCCCTCAAGCAGTCTTTGAGTGCCGATGGGGTAAATTTCAGTCGGAAAGCTGGCAGACTCAGGAAGAGTCCGTGCTTTAGACCGATACTTTAGTGGAAGCAGACAGGAAGAGTTTTCTCTTCTTTGGGATAGGGCCAGCCTTTCTGTGCTCTTCACACCTTTAATTGATTGCATGAAAGGCACTAATATCATGGAGGACAATTTGCTTTACTAGATGACCAATTCAGACGTTTTGTTATCCAAAAATACCCTCAGATACACCCACAATAATGTTTGACCAAATGTCTGGGCATCCTCTGGTTCAGTCAAGTTGATACATAAAATTAATCATCACAGATGGTTTACACTTCTTAAAACAATTTTATGTAATGAAAAGCATTGCAGTAAGTTCTGACATAAGTTGTTGCTAGGTTTTTTTTTTGAAACTGTGACTTTGAGTGAAATGATGTGCAGTAGGTCCCTGAATGTCAGTTATAAAACTGTAGGGCAGCACCTGTGACTCAAAGGAGTAGGGCAAAGGCCCCATATGCCACAGGTGGCAGGTTCAAACCCAGCCCCGGCCAAAAACTGCAAAAAAAAAAGAAATAAAAATGTTATTGTTAGAATGAAATTACCTTTCAAAACAATTGGTTTCCTTATATGCATGGATAACTAGGAGTGCTTGGCTTATTGGTGTTGCTGGGAGGGCTTCATTCGTTTTCATCCATGCGATTTTACACTTGTTTATTTTTGTGTATCTCTAAACTTTCATAATGACCCATGTATGTTGTTTTCCCTAAATTCGCAGTTTTCAAAAATCTGCAAAACAACATTATGTGAAGACTTACTGTATGATAATTTTAAAGTGTCAAGCAATAAGTGAATGGACTTGGCTTGGCGCCTGTGGCTCAAGCAGCTAAAGCGCCAGACACATACACCAGAGCTGGCAGGTTCACATCCAGCCCAGGCCCGCCAAACTCAATGACAACTACAACCAAAAAATGGCCAGGCATTGTGGCAGGCTCCTGTAGTCCCAGCTACTTGGGAGGCAGAGGCAGGAGAATCACTTGAGCCCAGGAGTTAAGAGGTTGCTGTAAGCTGTGAATGCTCAGGGTGACAGGGCGAGGCTCTGTCTCAAAAAAAAAAAAAGTGAATGGACTTAAAGTTGTTGAATTATAAATCATTCTCCTACTTTCAGTGTTATTTTTATTTGAGGTTGACACAGTATATGCTGTTTAAAATGTGATCCAATAAAATGTGATCCAGATGTTAATAAACTTGGCTCTTTTGACTGTGCAGAAACTCTTTGATACAATGGGAAAAAGTGCTGTTGATACAAGATCAAATATAGGACTGGGGCATTGATTAAAAAATTATTTTTAAAACACAGTAGCTATGAATTGTACTTTTTTGTATTTGTCTCTACTTGTGATTTCTGATCTTGGATCATGTTAAACTAGTGGCATCCTGTAAATGCAAGCAATTATTATCTTATAATTATCTTTAAGTTATGAAAACTTATGTTATTGAAAAAATGCCTTGCCCCGGGCGGAAGGGACTGTATTCATTCGTTTCCTGGCCAAGGAACCCATACACCTATATATACCCTGAGGCTAAAGGCCTAAAAGAGGAGACAAGGAAAGACCGGGAGAGGAACGGAGAGAGCTTCTCTCTCCCCACTTGAATTCTCTCCCTCTACCAGGAGCTTTATTGTTTTCTGTATTATTAACCGTAAAACAATACGGTCTTACCCCTGAGCGGGGGGGGGGGGGGAAATAATGCAATGAAAAATAATAAAATACATGTATGTAAAAAAAATAAATAAAATAAAATATAAAAAAAAAGTCAATCAAGTATAATAATACTGGACTTTCACTCAACTACTTCTCATACAGTGTTACCCTTAAAGCAGTCATGAATCAACTATTAATAAGCTTTCCATTTTTAGCTGTGTATTTGTTTTATATTTAATAACTTTTCCTTTAAATTACTATATTTTTATCTAACAGTGTATTGTTAGATATTAATGCCTCAGAAGGTAGAAGTATTTGTAACTTAGATTGATTTATATGACAGTTACTGATTGACACCTAGATGGTGGACACTGTAACCTATGTGTATAAATACATAGTCATAAAAATGTATCTCTTTCAAATGAGATGCAAAAGTTAACTAACATGGTCATGGGAAAAAACACTTAAGGCAGTTGGGGGAGGCTTCCTCCACAAGCTGACCCCTACCATCTGAGTGACACACAGGTATTTTACCATGGGTGGGAAGCATTGCAGACAGAAGGGACTGTTTACTGAGAGGCACCATGCTCTAGGCAGGTGAGTCCAGGTAATACATTAAATCTGGAGTCTATTATAAGTAAATACCTTTATAGCAAGAAGTATCTTGCTTTGTGCCAGGTCTCCCTGATGTACTCTGTCTAGAATTGTCACCTCAATTAAATAAGGTAGTTTTAACAAGCCTCCTTTTTAAAATGAACCTGATGTTGAAGAATATTACATGATTTGTGTAAGGCTAAATCTTACACTGAGGATCGGACCTAAATCTATCTGCATCCGGAGGCTCTGCTCTTTACACTCAGCCAGTTTAGCTCTGTTACTACATATGGGGGACATTCACTATGGGCTTGTTGACAGTGCTACTAATCACATTGCCTCTTTATTCTTTATCCATCTCTCTGGTGAATTCCAGTATGTATGATGAGTAAAATAATGTGAAAAAAAATTCAGAAAAGTTCCTTTCATGATTACTATATGACCATCACTAGGTTTTCCTGCAAATATTTAGCCTTATTTAGGGATGAGTTCCTAAATTACATTCTCCGGAGCACAAGTGAATGTTTAGTAAATGTTAATGGTTAATATGACAGTGATGTGTTAATATTTCAGAAAAATAATGAACAGTATAGTGAAATTGCAATTACATTTGTAATTTTAAATCTGTAAGCATATAGTTATATGTATTCTACATATTACAAATAAGAAAAATTAGTAATCATGCAATTTTAATAAATTTATAAACTATTTATAAATCTATAAAATTAGTATTAGACTTACATCAAAAACTCATTACCTGATGCGTGTGTGCTGTTTAATCTGTGCCATCACTGAGTTGTATGTCAGAAACCTCCAAATTACTCATTCTAACTTTAGAATATTTGCATTGTATATTTGGTTCACCTGCATCTATTCCGGTCATTTCATATGCTGGAAAATCCATCTCTGGGACTATTTTTTCCTTTTCCCCTTAACCCAAATACGTATCATCACATGTCTTCAACACTCAGAGGTGTTGTACAAAGTAGAATAAATTTGCTAGTGACCAGTGGGCATGTTTAGCAAACACTACTATAAAATATTCTGCCATTTCATTAACTGATGGTGAGAAGTTGAACTCAGGACGAATTACAGCAAAAAAAAACCAACTCATTCCTGAGGGTCCTGGTACCAGTTACTTGAGTGTTATCAAATCGTTATCAAAGTGCTGCCATCTTGCTCTGTGTTGCTGTGTACATTACATTAGTTGAGGAACTCTTTCTTTCATCACTTTTCTTGTGTGATTATTCTTGGTATTTCAGAAAAATGGAAATTTTACCGTTACACATAACTATTACGGGTAAACCAGCAGAGCTCTAAACCACCTGTGCTCTTTCCCCCAGCAATGCACCTCTTTGGCCTCAACTGGCAGCTGCAGCAGACTGAAAATGACACATTTGAGAATGGGAAAGTGAGTTCTGACACCATGCCAACAAACACTGTGTCATTACCTGCTGGTGACAATGGTAAGAGAAAGAATTGTGTCCTGTGCTTTACTTTTAACCTCCCTTTTTCATAAATTTATTTTATCCATATTTACATCCAGTTTCTATGGGGGTACTGAAATTATAGATACTATCTTTCTATGAGTATTTTTTTATTAATTTACTTGAAATGTTGAAAATAGACATTGTTATCGTGGGAATAATATGATTTTCTGCCCTCTAACTTGGTGAGGAGGCTTTTTGTCCCTTCTGTTTTACACCTGTGTGTTGAGTTTTATTCTCAGTCTGCAAATACACTGTAATTCACTGTCATCTCTACCTTGGGTATATTAAGTTTTCTTCATTCAGCTTGCTGTGGAGTTGGAATACTGTTTAATTTTATTGTTAAAGTTTTTAAATACAAAACACACTAAAAGGATTATAATATATTAACCTTTTCTCTGGTTGCCCGTTTTCTAAACCTTTTAGAGTTTTCACTTTGAGCTATTAAAGACTTGCATTCAAATCAATTGGCTCTGAATTTAAAATGGAATTTAAGTGGTTAGAGAATGCTTTATTTTATTTTCCCAATAAATACCCTAGAAAATGTATGTATACGTGACTTTCTTTGCATGACTGAAAAGGAGTTATCATATGTGTAATGAACATATGTGCTGCTATTGTACATGTAACCGTTTATTGTGACTAATACTTTGCAATTTTTTTGTTCTTTGCCTTTTCATCTTCTGTTTGGTTTTCACAATAATAATACTGTATGACATTCTTCTTTATCCTTAGGAATTTTGTAAGACATTACTTTGGGTTTTTTCTGAGACAGAGTCTCACTCTGTCGCCCGGAGTAGAATGGTGTGGCATCATAGCTCACAGCAACCTCAGACTCCTAGACTTAAGTGATCCTTTTGCCTCAGCCTCCCAGTTAGCTGGGACTACAGCCCCCCCTACACCCACCCCCGGGGTGATTTTTCTACTTTTAGTAGAGATAGGGTCTTGCTCTTGCTCAGGCTGATCTCAAACTCCTAAGCTCAAGCAATCCACCTGCCTCAGTCTCCCAGAGTGCTAGGATTATAGGCGTGCGCCACCTCACCTGGCCAAGACATTACATTTTTATAATAATAATGATTTCTTCCCCTTCTGAAACGTTTTTATACAAAGTTCTACATGCTTTAAAATAACTATGAACTGCTGACTGACATGTCACCACCCCAGAAGTAGGCAGTGGTATTTACCGTACGGGGTATTTTGGGGACGAGAGGTGTGAAGAAAAGCTTTCCTTCTTCAAACAGTGGGTGAAAACTTTCAACTAAGGAAATTGCATTTACCTAAACAATTGTTTAACTTTTTATACATTAGTAGCACACATGGATACAGCAAGTTAACTGCACAGATATTCAGAGTATTTCTTCTTGGTTTATATTTATTGAAATATAAACTGTCTCTGAAGTGGATGGTTTCTATGAAAATAATCAGATGTTACTTTTTAACCCCACATATGCAGGGAAGTTGTTTACAGACTAAAGAAACTATACTTATGCTAAAGAGATAAATGCTTATCATGGATATTTTATTTATTTTACATCATCCTAACCTTTGATTATGGTTAAAATGAAAATAAGGCATTTATTCACAGTGCAGAGAAAGCTGTGGATTCAGGAATATTGCCCCAGCTTTGGGCCTGGGTCTTAGTCTTCTGCCAGGTGGAACCTCTCTTCACATCTGCATTCCTCACCTCCCTGAAGCCTTTCTTCAAATCCTAGCTCCTTTGCTGTGGGCAAGTGCTTACTTAGTAGATGAGATTTGCAAGAAAATTTTAGGAAAACCCTGGAATATAGTGCCCAGGATCTTACCAACCCCCACAGTTTGATAGAACATCGTATAAATGTGGCTTCAGAAATCTCTGTGGGGCTGCAGTACTCTGAAACAGTGACTTTAAAACTGTTGACCATGACTACAATAATAAATCTGTGTTACATCAAAGGCAACACACACACACACCTGTCTGAAATATGTTTCCCAAATACCCTAGATTTCTAAAATGCACCCTAGTTTTGTTTTTCAGAGTTTTGGGAGCAGGGGGTGTTGAGACATAGTCTTACTCTGTTCCCTGGATAGAGTGCTGAGGTGTCATAGCTGACAGCAGCCTCAGATTCGAAGACTCAAGCGATCCTTCTGCCTCAGATTGCCGAGTAGCTGGGACTACAGGCCCCTGCCACCATGCCCAGTTGGTTTTCCTATTTTTAGTAGAGATGGGGCCTCACTCTTGCTGGTCTCAAATTCTTGAGCTCAAGAGATCCACCCGCCTCAACCTCAGATTATTGGGATTACAGGTGTGAGCCACAGCACCAAGCACACCCTGGTGTTTTCTATTCTATTTAATTGTATTTCCCATTTTTAACAAATGCTAACTGTAACCCACTGAAACATATAATTTACAAAGGATCTTGGTTGTCAATTTCAGAGACACTGCCCTAGTAGTTCCCTTCCCTAGGAGGGACTGAGGTGCCCACAAATGATCGCAGACCACATCACATACGGTTCTGTCTACCTCTGGGGCCCTTGTATATTCGTATAAGCAAAGCGCTTTCTTCCTAGCTGTGTAAAAAAGCCTCCTGCATGAGGAACAGTTACCAGTTGCCACAGAGTTCAGTGCACTAGAGAACTGACCCCCCAGCCTGCCGACTGGACTAGAGGACTTGCAGGAATTCGCCCTTGATGAAAAGAAGGGCATCTCAGCGCTCAGCCCTGATCCAAGGAGTGACCTGCCTGAACAAGACTTCCCTTTTTATAGTTTCTTGAATAGCCCCAAAACCCTAAATAGTAAGGAATTCTTATTTCTCTCCCAAGAAAAAGTTCTTATTATCTCAATACAGTGCCTACAGCCCTGAGTACAGGAGGGCAGGATGGGACTTTATCTGTGAGGAGGGAAATACCCCAAGACCACTGTCAGGCCTCTGTGATCAACCTGCAATGTCCATGCACCATTACCCACTAATTCTTATAAACTATCCGCAGAAGCCGATCACACCATCTCTTTAGAAATTCTAGAATTATAACCATTGAGAAAGCTTTAGAATTCTGAACAAAGCTCACCAGGAGAATTAACTGTGCAAGCATAATGAGAAAATTACTTCACAGCTTCTAAATGCAATACTCTTTACTTATGCAATCCTGTTTTCTTATTTTGTAAATATAATTCTGAGGGACAATTATCATGCAAAGGGTTCAGCAAACTCCCTTATTGGCTTTAAGTTAATACTGAACCAAAGCTTCTGAATGGTATTTAGTATCTAAAAGAAAAATGTCTATTATATGCCATGATCCATTACTGATTAATCCTGAAACCTCCTTGGACTGCAGATTTCAGAGATGAGATAGCATAGCAAAACTGAAGGAAATGGACAAAGTGAATTAAGAGGTAAGAATAAAGTTTGTAGCTCACACACCCATCTCTTCCTGAAACCAAAATTATCCCCCTGGTCCAAGGAATTCATTTAGCCTAATGTACTGGAAAGAAAAAAATCACAGGCCTATACTCAAATCCCAGCTCCTTTGTTTATTCCTTGTGTGACCTTGAGCAAGTTATTTATCCCTTGTGAGCCTCAATTTCTTCACATGCAAAGAGGGAATAATACCTCCCATCTCCAAGCTCACCAGCCATACCAGTCTGGCAACGTCATGACATTGCCCTTGCAAACTTCTCTCCCACATGCTTCTCAACGACTATTTCAAATCGTCCCACTATACTCAAAACCCTAACTTTTTTTTTTTTTTTAAGACAAGAGTCTCACTACATCCCCACCCTTGGTAGAGTGCTGTAGCATCACAGCTCACAGCAACCTCAAACTCTTGGGCTTAAGCGATTTTCTTGCCTCAGACTCCCAAGTAGCTTGGGACTACAGGTGCCCACCACAATGTCTGGCTATTTTTCTGTTGCAGTTGTCATTGATGCTTAGCTGGCCCGGGCTGGATTTCAACCCGCTAGCCCCGGCATATGCGGCTGGTACCTTAACTACTGTGCTATGGGTGTCTTGAACTCCTGAGCATACATAAGCAACCCACCTGCCCCAGCCTCCCAGAATGCTGAAATCAAAGGTGTGAGCTCCCACACTGGGCCCTGCCCTTCCCTCTGCTGTGTCTGAGTTCTTGTTAGATAGCCTAGCCCTCTTATTTGAAATACTCTTTTCCCTTTGCTTCTGTGATACCACAGTCACTTTGACTTTCTTCCTGACTTTATTGGCAGTGATGTGTCACTTTGTTGACTCATCTACCTCTACCTGATCCCCAAATACTGTTGTTGCTCAGGACTCTGCTCTTTCATGATATAATTACTTTGAGCTCCACTTTCATCCTACATGCCCTTAATTCCCAAATCATTAAGTCCAGCCTAGACGTCTCCTCAGCCCCAGACCTCAACTGTGAAATATCTATCCTGATGGCTGTGGAACATCACTCCTTGGGTGTCTTTCCAGTATCACAAACTCAAGTGTCCACAACTGAAGCCATCAACTGCTTTGGTATATTATTGCAGGAAAAACCATACCAAAACTCAGTAGCTTAAAAAAAAAATTTATTATCTCTCATGGTTCTGTGAATTAACTGGGCAATTCTTGCTTTTTTACTTGGCCCGCTCATGCAGTTGCTTTCCAGTGTCGGTGGAGTTATCTGAAGGACCTACTGAGCTGGAAGTGCAAGGTAGCTCTCACATCTCAGACAGCTGCTGCCGTCTGTTGACATGTGCTCAACTGTGGCTGTTACCTAAATGTGGCCCTCCATGCAGCTTGGGATTTTAAGAATGTAGCAGGTGGTTCTGAAGAGGAATATCCCCAGAGGGAATATTCTAAAGGACACAGACAGAAACCACAGACTCCTTCCCACACCTAGCATAGGCCTCTCTAAGTGACCACGTCCATCACATTGTGTTGGTCAAGAAGTCAGTAAGGTCAGCCCATATTCATGAGAAGGGGAATTAAACTCCCCTTTCTTGACCAAAATGGTAGGGATGATTGCATTGGGGGTTTTGGCATAGAAGGTGTTGTCATGGCCATCTCTGGAAAACACAATTTCCATATCATATCATTTGCTTTTTTCAGAGGTTTCTAAATAGTAGCCCCACTGTCATCCACAGTTTCGCTTTCTAAAGTTTCACTTACCTATGGTCACCTGTGATCTGCAAATATTAAGATATTTTGAGAAAGATCATACTTATATAACTTTAATACAGTATATTATCACAATTGTTTTGTTATATTGTTATAATAAATATATTCTAATAATTGTATTGTTAACCTCTTACTGTGCCTCATTTATGAATTAAACTTCATCATAGGTATGAACATACAAACTCATATGAATGAAAACTTACAGTGTTGGCACTACCTGCAGTTTCAGGGACCCACTCCCTGGGGAGGGGTGGACCTTGGATGTATCCCCGCAGATAAAGGTATCCCTGTAGACTGGGAAATGGTATCTTCATCTGCCTCATTATCTGCTTTGGAAGTTTAGGAACTAAACAGGTCCTATCTGTTGGGACGGAAGTCATAGCTGACTCCTCCCACTCTCTCAGTTCCAATATTCAAGCAAATTCTGTCAGTTGTAAGTCCATGAGAGCTTCTGAATCCCATCATCTCTCATTTGGATATGGCAGCCACCTTCTATCTGTGCTGTACATCTCTAATCTTGTCTTTTTTTTTTTTTGAGTCTCGCTCTTTTACCTGGGTAAAGGGCCATGGCGTCATAGCTCACAGCAACCTCAAACTCATGGGGTCAAGTAATCTCCCTGCCTTGGCCTTCTGAGTAGCTGGGACTACAGGTGCCCACCATAACACCCACTAGTTTTTCTGTTTTTAGTAGAGACAGGGTCTTGTACTTGCTCAGGCTGGTCTTGGATCCACCCTCCTTGGCCTCCCAGAGTGCTGGGATTACAGGTGTGAGCCACCTTGCCCAGCCTCCAGTCTCACTTGTTTGTTCTTCACACACAGATTTGAGAGAGTAATATCTTGCCCGACCCCTTTCAGTGACCCAGATTCTAGTCACCTGGCTTTAAATGACTTGCAAAGCTCCCCACAGTCTGGCTGTGTTTATCACACCATGGTGTATGATGGAAACAGTGCCCCCAAGAGGTGCAGACTCCTGAGTCACCCCACCCAGTTCCTAATTTCTAATTCTGATCGTAGTGCCTGTGTGACTTGGTATGACTTATATAGCCTCTTTTCTACCCATGTTTTCTCATCAGTTAAAAAGGACGGATCTACCTCATAGAATGCTCTTGATACAGTTATCACTCATCAATTTTCAGTTTTCTCAGATACTAAACAACTTTAGAGTATTATGTTTATAGCAAGTTTAAGATTAAGTGTAAATTGAGTAAATACTAGTAACAAGGCTGTAAGAACATCGAGTTTTTTTCAATATTGCTTATAGTATTTGTGTTATTATAATGTCTAATCCTTAATTAGATGCTCTGTTGATTTTTGCCCATTAGACTGTGTTTGCAGAGTAGTTATTCCTTATTTCACATAGTTTTTCATGCATCGCTGTGAGTCCACAATGCTAAGTTATGACGTGATTGTTTATAAAAATATACGTTCTCTTGGAGATCTCAAAGTCAAAGTATGAATTCAGGGTTAGGTCATATACTTGAAGGGTGGGCTATTGATTATCTATAAATGCTTAACCTTGTTTCCTAAAGCTTAATTGTTAGTGCCTCCGTGGGATTTAAGAGGATATTTTGTCATTTACCCTCTTCGACAATTTCACTTACACTTTTACTGTTGAATTTCTTTTCTGCCTTTCCAGGTTTTTTTCTTTTGTTTTGTTTGGTTTGGTTTTGTCTTTTTTGAGACAGAGTCTTAAGCTGTCAGTCTGGGTAGAGTGCCATGGTGTCACAGCTCACAGCAACCTCAAACTCTTGGGCTTAAGCGAGCCACAACACCTGGCTATTTTTTCTGTTGCAGTTGTCACTGTTGCTTTAGCTGGCCTGGGCCAGATTTGAACCCATTGGCACCCTACGCACTGAGCTATGGGCACTGCCTGCCTTTCCATTTTAATCATTATAGGTGTTTCCTCACATCAGATGTGGCAAAATATTTTAGATTTTATACAAGTATCTTGTATATTTTGTAACCTTTAGTGAATTTTCTGACATTGCAGAATAATTTTCAGACAGATATCAAACCTCCTGATTAACAATATGACTTTAAATACTCTTGTCCTTAACAGTGTCTATGATAAACTATTATTTATAAAATGTTTTTCAGAATTCAGAGTACTCTTTTTAAGGCATTATCTCAAAAAAAATTGCAACTCTACTGATATGTTTTCAGACAAAATGGTCATCACACAAGAGAGGAATAACAATAGCTTTGCATATGTGGTCTCTTTATGTTTTCACACTCTTACAAGTATATTTTAAGACATTAAGACTGTTGTGACACATACTTACCAAGGAAAGAAAAAAAATCACAGTTAGCAGGTAAAAAGACTGCTAGTGGCTCCTACATTCAGGCACAATAGGAACCGTTGGAAAAAAATCTTCAAGATGATAACCTATTGTGTTTGAAGACTTGCTGTATCTCCCTCGCACTGTGAAGGCTTTAATTGGTTTGATTCCTAACCCACAGGCTTTGAGTTTAGAATAACTACAGGGCACTCTGTTGCCCTGTCTCTATTTTTTCCCCCCAGTTTTCCTCCTTTTTCTCTTAGTAAAACCTACAGACAACCTTAGTGTTGTCTATGATCATTCCCAGGTTCAGGCTCTAGGGCTTTATGGATGCAGTGATCTCAGTAAGGGAGGACAGAGAGTCCTAGAACTGGCCTTCCTTTTATTTCCTCTGAAGCCAAAGTTTTCTGGAATTCAGGACATGATGAAAGACTCTTGTGTCCAGGCTTTTATCTTAAGAGGATTGATGAGCTTCAGAGGAAAAGGTTGTGCAAGTATTTACAAGTTTATCAAATGGTGTCAGTGTCTCACTGGCTTCCAGGTGTGTTTATAATCAATAAAGAACATTCAAAAATGCTAACAGGAATGACCACTCTTGACTTGGACAAATTAGAAAAGGGCTAAGAGTTGAAGAGCAACAGTGCATAATTTAAAAAGACAAAGCCCCTTCACAAAACCCTAGTCCCCCGATATTCAAACTAGAAGCTTGGACAGGAATGTTACACTGATCTAAGCTGTTATTTCAGTGGATTTAAGCACAGAAAAGTCTACTTTTCTGATCATAAATAGAGGTCAGATCCACATCTACCATTTAGAAGAGACATGCTCTAATTAATAGTTTAATTGAAGAAAATGCATTCCAAATAACACAGTAACTTGAAGCCAAGAGAAATTTACATGCACTCAGAGATGAGATTCATCTTTTACAAGATGATCCGTGAAATCGATCCACTTTCTTCTCATGTCCCCTTAAACAAAATATCTCTGCAAATTTAATTTTTAAAAATTTCCTGAGACCGTTTGTTTTAAAAACCTTCTGTATTGAATTGTGCTTACAAATATTAGTTGTGTGCATTTGACTGAAAACATCCTACTTACTACATAAATATGTGAAGCATTTTGATAATTAGGAAACAAAATACCTTTTTGAATGAAACAACTGGGGACTTTGCTCAATTAGTTTATGTATTCATAGATGAATATTACGTATTCATATTGTTATAAGAATCATGCAAAATTCCATTCCTGTTCTCTTTTTTTAAGTATAAACATGAGAAGTCTTGCTACAAAATAAGTAAGTGGGAATGGAAAAAATGTTTTAGAGTGACGCCGTTCAGTTCTTTAAAATGTTTTTTTAGTTGTCTGCATTCCGAAAATGTATGTTTAACGGCCTATAAACTGCCAATCCCATCACATTTCTCCTTTAGTTTTACTGGAGGCAAAGTATTGTCAACTGCCTACCTTAGAAAAGATTTCTTACACAGTTTCTATAACCAGTCCATCTCTCTGTTTCTGTGTAGGACATTAAAAAGGCTTTACCAAGGCTTAGCAAAATGCTGCTAATTGTACGTGTTATCCTTTCATGTGGCTATGCTTTGTTTATTCTGGTATTCTCAGGATGGGGTAGAAAATGGAATTGTTGTCCAGATTAATTCATCTTCACATTATATTTTTGAGTGCTCTCATCTTATTACAGGCATACCTTGTTATTGCACTTTGCTTTATTGGGCTTTGCAGATACTGCCTTTTTTACAAATTGAAGGTTTGTGGCAACCCTCCATCAACTAAGTCTGTTGGTGCCATTTTTCTAACAGTGGGTGACCACTTCTGTCTCTGTGGCACATACTAGTAATTCTCACAACATCTCAAACTTTTTCACTTTCATTATATCTTTTTTTTTGAGACAGACTCTTGTCTGTTGCCCAGGCTAGAGTGCTAGGATGTCATAGCTCACAGCAACCTCAACCTCCTCTGTTCAAGTGAGCAGTTTTCCTATTTTTAGTAGAGAAGGGGTATTTTCTAAAATAGAAAATTAGCCAGTTGTGATGTCAGGCATCTATAGTCCCAACTACTCAGAAGGCTGAGGCAGGGTGATTGCTTGAGTCCAGGAGTCTGAGGTTGCTGCGAGCTGTGATGCCATGGCACTCTACCCAGGGTGAAAGAATGGACTCTGTCTCAAAAAAAAAAAAAAAATTTGAAATTAGGCCAGTTAATTACACAGTAATGGCCTCTAAGTGTTCAAGTGAAAGGAAGAGTTGTGTGTCTGTCACTTTAAGTCAAAAGCTAGAGTTGATTAACCTTAGTAAAGAAGGCATGTCAACAGCAGAGATAGGCCAAAAGCTAGGCCTCTGTGCCAAAGAGTTAGCCAAGTTATGAATGCAAAGGCAAAGTCTCTAATAAAATTAGAAGTTCCGCTCCAGCAAATGCACAAATGATGTAAGAAAGTGAACCAGCCTTATTGCTGATACGAAGAAAGAAAACCAAAGAAGCTACGACATTCCATAACGAGGCTGTAACCCTCTTCAATTCTGTAAAGGCTGAGAGAGGTAGGGAAGCTGCAGGAGGAAAGTTGGAAGCTGGCAGAGCTGGTTCATGAGGTTTAAGGAGAGAAGCGTCTCCATGACATAAAAGCGCAAGATGAAACAGCAGGTACTGATGGAGAAGCTGCAGGGGGTTGTCCAGAAGCTCTAGCTAGGACCATTGATTAAGGCAATGGTCTAAACAACAGATTGATTTCAGTGTAGACAAGACAGTCTTATATTGGAAGAAGATACCATCTAGGACTTCTGTAGGTAAATAAGAGAAATCAATTCCTGGCTTCAAAGGAAAGTCTGAGTCTCTTAACGGCTATTGCAGCTGGTTATTTGAAATGGAAGTCATTGCTCATATTTGCCTTTCCAAAATTCCAGAGGCCCTTAAGAATTATACCACGAGGCAGATGGATCACCTGAATTGAGGAGTTAGAGAGCAGCCTGAGCAAGAGCAAGACCCTGACTCTACTAAAAACAGAAAAACTAGCCAGGTGTGGTGGGGCCTATAGTCCCTGCTATTCCGGAGGCTGAGGCAGGAGGATCGCTGGAACCAAGGAGTTTGAGGTTACTGTGAGAGCTGTGGTAATGCCACAGCAATCTACCCAGGGTGACAAAGTGAGACTGTGTCAAAAAAAAAAAAAAATTATGTAAAATCTACTCTTCTATACATTTAACAACAAAGTCTGGATGACAACCTCTCTATTTACAGCATGGTTTAGTGACTATTTTAAGCCAAAAAATTCATGTGACCCACTTTATTGCAATATTCACTTTATCTTGGGGGTCTGAAACTCAACCCACAATATCTCCAGGGCATGCCTGCATATGCTTCAAATACAGATTTTGTTCACTCATTTAACTTGTGGGAAACACCTAGTATATATTTTAACTGGCGAAGCTAGTACTCATCGAATTGGCTTTCTGCCTTTTTTTTTTTTCAGTTTAAAGAAATTTACCTACATTTTGTTGCAACCATCTGAGTTCTTGCTCTAAGTAGAGTCAGATCTGAATTCCTGCTCTAAGTAAATAGGTAGAGAGCGAAATAAAGCACAAATCTGTGCCATAAGCTTGACAATTGGAATAAATAATGCATCACTGCATTTAATAATTCTTAACTTACAGACACTCTTTGTAATCATGAAACTCTTCTGTAGATGAAAGCATTCTCTGGCAATGGTTGGTTGGGGGTGGTGATTAAAATGTTATCCCTCCCACTTGAAATATCTGATTTCAAAACATGACAATAATCCTAAATACCCCATTTTCAATTTCATGCTTTGCCCTTGAGTGAAATACACATAAGAAAAGGAAAGACATTGAAGCCCTACCTTGGGTTTGTGGTGTCTTGGAGGCTTCCCCAACAAAAAAAAAAAAATAATTGAAATTTTGCCTCTGTTTGAGATACCTGAAGCTTTGTGCTTCAAGACAGTGTATCATAGTAAAATTGTGGGTGAGAGGAATGCCTTTCTTTTGTAAAGAAAGTCTACATAGGAAGTTGTGGAGGTGCTAGAAATTAATTCCCTTATTAAAGGAGTTTGAGACCAGTATGAGCTAGAGCAAGACTCTGTTCCTACTAAGAAATAGAAAAACTAGTGGGGCATGGGGCAAGTGCCTGTAGTCCTAGCTACTCAGGAGGCTGAGGTGGGGGGATCGTTGAGCCCAGGAGTTTGAGGTTGCTGTGAGCTGCTGAATGCCACGACACTACCCAGGGCAACAGAGTGACACACTGTCACATGTCACTTCTGACACTTCTTGCCAGGGCCCAGGACTGGCCAGGTTTCGGGTCTGGCTTAACTAGGTTCCGGACGCGGACCGCTAAGTTACCTTGCTCAGGTTCAGTTTCTCTTAGGTGCCTGGGGGCTATCTACTTTAGCTGGAGAGAGAGAGAGAAAGAGAAGCAGTCTTCTTAGAAAGATAGATCTTAGTCTTTGGCAGAGCTTTGTAATCTTCAGCAGAGAGACACCGTGCTGGTGTTCTGCAGGCAGGCAGGAGAGGAGACGGAGCCAGAGTAAGCGCGTCTGTGATAGAATGCGCATGCTCCCGACTGCCTTCTCCTCCAGCCTCATAGAAGGCTGATCTCGTGCCTCTCAACACCACAGGTGTAGAGACTGCCAAGTCACCACTGCTCTCATCTCGAGAGCTCCCGTGCTTGTGAAGAGAGCTAAATCCCTCTCCATGCCCTTTCCACCCAGGCGTTCCATTATTGAGCTATACAGGTATTTCTTATAACTCTCACTCCTCCTAGCCCTAGGCTATATGGGCTCCAATAACACACTATCTCAAAAAAGAAATATAAACAAGTCTTAATATACCCTAGGACTATGATTGCCCTTATTCCCTGTTTGCAGACCCCTGGCATAGGTAATACCTCCATGAGGACTTGACCTCTAAAATTCTATGATGTGATCAATTAGGCAGTTTCATTATAGGAGGGGAAAAAAAGATTATCAAAACTACCTCCACCCCCGTTAAGTCACTTCCAATCAACCTTCATTTTTTGGTTTTACAAATGAAGAATCTTCTTTCTGAAAAATAGCCACATGTTAAATTAGCTAAAACAAGTGGTTTTGTTATCATGCATACATGGATTTGAATTTTGACTGTACAGCTTACTGTAGTCTAAGCTTTAGTTTCCTCATCTAAAAATGGTATCACCTCATGGAATTATTCTGAAGTTTAAAACAAAAAGTACAGGTAAAGTTAATCTGTAATGTCATAGGTTCTCAATGATTAATTCCTTTTCTCTCTCCTTCCCTCAATTATCTTAAAAAAAAAAAACTAAATATACTTAAACTTTATCGTGGGGGTCTGAAGCAAAAAAAAAAAGAAAGAATGAAATAGGTTCCTTTGCAGAATCATCCTGAGATTACAGACTATCTAGTCTCAGGTATTTCAAAATTTGTGAGTAAAGCAAAATGGCTACTAAGATAGAAAGCAAAATAATCTCTCAGTGAGCAGATTATACCTTTTTCCTCTTTTTATTTAACTACATGTTCTAATTATGCTAAAAATGAACAAGTATTATTATAAAATAAATATTTAAGATATCCATGAATGAGACACAGTTTATAATCTGATTTGATGTATGAAAACTTAAACGATTACTATAACTCAATTTTGAAATTTTATTCCTTAGAGCATCTTACATAACTAAATACATTCAAGAAAAACAGACCTGCTACCTGAAGGGGTATTAACTGCCATGATTATGGACGTTGGGAAAGCAGAGAGGAAGCAAGATTATAAATGGCGCCTTTTTATTAAGCTTTCTACTTCAGCCCTCTTTTGCCTCATCCTGGATTATTATGACTGTGTCCTCTCTCATCTCTGCACTTCCAGCCTCCCCACACGAGTGCACTTTAATGTTCCTGAAACAATGATTTCATTTCAACTTTAGCCTGCTGAGAACCCTTAATGGGTCTCCACTTAGCAGTCGCTGTCCTCTGCTACTGATGGTACCTGTGTCATTGCAGGGCACAGTGGTCCAGGCAGAGAGCTGTCCTGCCATTGAGTAGAAATACACTCACGCTAAACCTCCAGTTTATCTGGAAGTGTGTACTGTAGTGACCTGCCTCAGACCCCTTTGACTATACATGGGGTCTCTGCCTTACTCATTTGGGATGGCAGGGTGTTTTCTTTAGTAATTTTGAATTCTGTTTCTCTTGATGACAAACACACAACGCAAAAACACCAAGTGCCTTTGTGCTACTGAAATTCATTTACCCATAGTAAATCATCTTTATGTATGGATTTTTAAAACAGCATAAATAATACGCACAGGAACAGAATGCTAGTAAATGTATACATTTTCAGAGAAAAAGATATGATCACACTTTTTGATAGAATGAAAATACACAATACCAAAACTCACTAGATGACAAAGAAAGACCGTGTCCTTTAACAGGGTTTTTAGTCCCTTCCAACCTTACATCCCGTTGCTCCGTGACAAACAAGTTTAATACTGACCTAGGGCCCAACACTGCCATAAGCACCCCATGTGACCCCTAGATTACAAGAAGCAGTGATTGTGTTGATCTTCCCATTTTCCAGATGAGGTTTAGTGTCTTCCGTTAGGGTGAACAGCTAATGAGTGACAGAGCTGGATTCCAACCAAGGTTTGTCTGATTCCAAAGCCAGTTTTCTTAACTTCTTTTCTGGCCAGATGGGTTACTCTGCTTACCGCCACCCTAACACCTGTCCATTTTTGCTGCTATGCTTGTGATGGCAATATTTACCCCAACTCAGAAACCCTGTCCTACCTGTCCTTCAGAGAATACCTCAGATGTAACACTTCAGTGACATCCCTCAGCCTCCAGCCTGCAATAATGCTACCTTCCTCTCACTTTTGTTCCTATCCTGCTTCAGGCTGTCATTTATCGGTTTGTGGGTGTTGTCTGCCCAACCAGGTAATTAGGTCTTGATGGCAGAAGCAATAGTAGAGCCAGAGTAGATCGTCTGAAAGATTCTAGTGTTTTGTTTATATTTCTTTTATCACCCGCAGTGCTGTCTCTAGTAGACGCACAGTAGTAAAAATAAACTGAGTGTTAGTTTAATAGCTCTTCACAGATAGTGAGAAGATTCTCTCCTCTGTCACTAAGGTAAGACAATTTACAACTCTCAGACTTGAAATTAGGCCCTCTACATTTTGAACAAACTACTTCTCTGTAGACTAAATTCAGTTTCATGTTAGGAAAAGACAAATTTGGTAGTCAGTCAACTTTGTCATCACTTTTAAAGTGTTGAACTGAGAAAAGATAATTTTCCCAATTACACTGTGTTCCTCAGCCTTTGGGGGCACTTCTGGATAGTAGACAGCGTGGCTACATTTCCTGAGTAACTGAGAAAGAACCTTGGCAAAGAAGGAAAAGGGGGGCATTGTACCAAAAAAGAGGAGTCGTGGGTCTGTTTTCTAGACGCAAGAGGAGAGGTGGCCGTCTCTTAAGAGGCGGGACATCTGGGACCTGAGAGGTTTTGTTCCTAGAGGTTAAAGGCCGAGGTGAGGGAGCAACACAGTATGTCTACTAGGGCTGAAAGTGAGTTCGAAATAAGAGTTGTAACAGCCTACATCAAAAAATTTTGAGAACTGAAATTCATCCTTCCTTCCTTTCTCCTCACAATGTTCCTATTACACTTCAGTTACCTTCAGGCATCTGATTTTTTATTTATTCTTGTATATAGGGAACTACATGAATCAGAGGCATTGATTGGGTTTGTGTTTGTTTAAGAATTGATTGGGAAATCTCCATAATCCATACTGCCGTAACACTTAGCAGTGTTATGGTATGTTTAGAATAACTGATAAATACTCGATTTAATCCCTCCCAAGAAATAACAAGACATAATTTGTAAGATAATTATGTTTCCAGTGAACAGAAAAGACTGTAGTTGTGAAAACAGCTTTAGAAATAGGTATATTTGGGGAGAAAGTTAAAGGATTTTGACTTAAATATCTTGTTAAAGAACGTGCAAAATCAGAGTTAGGAAAACAATATCTAACAAAAAGCTTCTAAGATGAAAATTTTATGAGAGCATTTTATGGGAAGAAGATGAAATGTCTGAGCATTTGATAAAAAGAGCTTTTTCAAGAAGTTCAAAAACCTGTTCCTTTTTATTTTTTTAAATCTTTCGTTCTTCATCAGTAGATCTCTCACATCCGGGGAAACTGGGTGGATTTACACAAGAAAATAACACCATAGATTCTGGAGAACTTGATATTGGCCGGAGAGCAATACAAGAGGTTCCTCCTGGGATCTTCTGGAGATCACAGCTCTTTATTGATCAGCCACAGTTTCTTAAATTCAATATCTCTCTTCAGAAGGATGCATTGATCGGCGTGTATGGCCGAAAAGGCTTACCACCTTCCCACACTCAGGTAAGACGAGGCTCTGCCATTGATAAAATGAAAATTGCTAGTTGCATTTTTTTATTTCAAATTAATATGAGGGTACATAGGATTAGGTGATTAGGTTCCATTGCCTGTGTTTTGTGAGGTGAAGTCCAAGTTGTAGTCAAGTCCTTCACCTACAGAATGTGCCATATACGCATACATTGTACCCATTAGGTGAGAATTTACCAAACCCCCTCTCTCCTTCTTGAGTTTAATTTTTTTTTTCTTTCCTGTGGGCCTGTAGTTGTAAATTTACTGTTTCAACTTAGTACTGAGTACATGGGATGCTTGTTTTTCCATTCTTGAGATACTGAGGAGAATGTTCTCCAAATCCATTCAGGTAAATACAAAAAAAGATACAAAGGCTCCATCTTTTTATGGCTGAATAGTCTTCTATGGTGTATGTGTACCACAGTTTGGAGTCCACTCATAGGTTGATGGGCACTTGGGTTGTTTCCACATACCTAAGGACACAGTCAACAAAGCAAATAGACTACCTTGAGAAAGGGAGAAGATGTTCACATGGCATGAATCTGACAAAAGGCTAATAACCAGAATATACAAAGAACTCAAATCACTCAGAAAAGAGCAAACAACCCCATTAATCACTGGGCAAGAGATATGAATAGAATCTTTTCCCAAGAAGACAGAGGAGTGGCCAACAAACACATGAAACAATGCTTATTGTCCCTAATCACCAGAAATATGCAAATCAAAACTACTTTGAGATACCACCTAACCCTAGTGAGCAACAGCCCACATCACAATGTCCCAAAGCTGCAGATGATGGCATGGGTGCGGAGAGAGGGGAACGTTTGTACGCTACTGGTGGGATTGCAAACTAGTACAGCCTTTTGGGGAAAAACGTGTGGTGAATCCTCAAAGAGCTAAAAGTAAACTTTCGATTTTATGCCACAATCCCATTATTAGGTATCTACCCAGTAGTTGCATTTTTTTTTAAGTTATTCTCTTTCTTCCTAAATTGAGCTGTTGAGTTAATTGTTGAACTGCTTTTGAATTGATCTTTTATAGTAAAAAAAATTTTGAATGTAGGTTATACATATTTGGAGATTTGTGAATCAGTAAGAACAATGATATTTTCTTTCTGACTTGCTTTGATCATTACTGACTGATTAAAATATACTAAATTTTATGAGTAATTTAATGAATATTGAACATCATCTGAGCACCTAGTAACTCACCATGGATATTCCAAGTGTTTTACAAAGATTTCTATAATTTCAGATGAAATTATTCCTTTCATGTAATAAGTTCACAACATACTCATCTCAAACATGCATTCATTCTGTTCAAAATGTATTTTTTAACTTATGCCAGATTTACTCTCAGTAAAGAAATTTGGGGAACATAAACATAAATGATGTTATGAACTTCATCAACTCAAGCAACTATTCCTCATCTAAAATGATCAGCACTGACATAAAGAGGCAAAAGAACTTCCATAAACAACCCAATATGACCACATAAGCCTGGTGCTTGAAACACTCCTAATACACCTCAGTGCTGAAGAATCCCAAAGTCAGTTTTCCCTGGCATAAAATTTTGCACACAGTAACAATCACACATGGAGAGCCACGGTCAGCTTCTGTAGTCTAACACAGGACAGGGTCACAGAGTGTAAGCTGCATGTTGTGACTTAACATAGGTTCCAGTATGTTTAAGAGAAATTATTTCAGTTACCTACCATAAAATTAGAGCTGAGACATTTCTCAAGGTTAGCTATTATGTTTATAAAATAAAAGAATTTCAAAAATGTAATAATTAGTTAATTAAAATTGACAGTTGGATAACCTTAAAGTTAATATTAGATAATTACCCATGGAATTTCATGCTAGTTTAGTTTGACATATAAAATAAGGATTTTCATTTATGCCTTATATTATGTAATGTTATAAGGAACACTTTCTATAACCTAGAAATGTAATAAATTATGAAGAATAGTAAACATATAGTAATAAGAATTATATCTTTAAAAATGACGAAGAAAATTTCAACATGGTTTTTCTAACATAATTGTGAATTTAGTTCACAGACAAATATTTTTTGGCTGAAAATATTTTGAATATCAGGCTTTAATGTATTCATTTTTCTTATTTAACATTTTTGATATTTATGTTATTAAAGGAAATGCCTTTGATCCTTGCATAGTAAATGTTTCTTATTATGTACTAGTGTTCAACTTAAAATTTTAGATTTGAATCCAGGTATTGTTATAGTTGACACCAACTAGGATTTAATAACCAGATTTTCTTAAATGGTAGTGACCTCTAAAACATTAACTATAGCAGATAAATTGCATTTTTAGCAATTATCCAGTAAGTATGAAAGAATATTTTTCCTCTGAAACTATGGACATAGATTATGCATGATTTGTGTATAATTCAAGAAATATGCTTCTAAGCTGAACACAATAGTGAGCATTTAATTATAAATTCCAGAAAATTATTTGAGATAAAAACTGTCTATTGTGGCTCAGCGCCCACAGCTCAGTAAGTAGTACGCTGGCCCCATACACTGAGGCTGGCAAGTTCGAACCTAGCCCTGGCCTGCTAAACAGCAATGACAGCTGCAACCAAAAAATAGCCAGGCGTTGTGGGGGGTGCCTATAGTCCCAGCTACTCAGGAGGGGTGAGATAACAGAATCGCTTAAGCCCAAGAGTATGAGGTTGCTGTGAGCTGTGACGCCACGGCACTTGACCAAGCACAACATAGTGAGACTCTGTTTCAAAAACTAAATAAATAAATAAATAAAACCTATCTATTGTATTGTACACTTAAACTGATAGAGGCCACCTATAGCAAACCCACAGCCAATATCGTACTGAATAGATTTAAATTGAAATCATTTCCTCTCAGATCAGGGACCAGGCAAGGTTGCCTACCCCTAACCCTGGTGGTACTGATCATATTTTGACTTTCTGGATAGCTCCCTTACCCCAGCCCTTTCTGTTCAGTGTCTTGGAGCCAATATCCCATACAGGGGCCCAATTCTTGCTCTCCCCACCCTGGTACAGTCAGGGGCTGGGCTCAGTGACCTAAGGACAGCCAGGAGAGTGCCTTGTCCCGGGACTCTGTGTCTTGCAAAAGTGCATATTTTCCTGGATGCAAGGATGAGCTTTTCATCACAGTAGCAGCAAGCAGACTTCCTGCATCATGACCAGTGTGGCTTGCCCTGCCCATCTCCAGGCCTGGTCTTCTAGCCTCTTGTGACTTCTCTGAGCCCTAACAAAGTGCCTTCTTTTGCTTCAAATGAGCCAAAATTGGTTTCTGTTGCTTGCAACAAAGACCCTTGACTGAGAAAGTCCCTAACCACCGAGAAAGTAAATTCACTGGGCCCTCCCATCACCAGAGTCTTGTTAGGAGAGCTAGCTGCCAAAGGACCAAAAAGGGACATACTTGGGAGGTGGAGCTGGCTGTGAACTTTGTCAACTTCATTGAGTTGTCTCCAGTAATAATAAAAATTTAAAAAGTAATATCATACATGTCAAAGATTACAGAACATACTCACACTACTACTCTATCAGGCAGATAAAAAGACAATTCAATTCATTTTTAAAGTGAGGAAAGAGGCTCAGGGCAGTAAATATCATACCAAGACCCAGTAGCTCCAAGTAGCAGAGCCTAGACTTGAACTGAGGTTTTCTGTCACCTTCCCTCCATGACCCAGGCCAGCTCCTGTGATGCAGAAAAGAACAATTTGATACAGAAAAAAAAAATAGATAAGAGAAAGACTTTGATTTCTGAATTTACAATTAGTGAAAAGGATCAGATTAGATCCTCTCAAAAGTCACTGGACTGAAGGTACTAAGGTCAGAGCAGGTGTAGGAGAGAGCACAAGGAGGAGGGAATGGAATAACCTAGAACAGAGAGCAGGCACAGAGGGTAAAGGGAAAAGGGGGAGAAATGATGAATGAAAATAATAGCCAATATGCATATATGTGTGTGTTTGCTAGGTGTTAGCACTCTCCTAAGTGCTTTCCCTAAATGAGGTACTTTATAATCCCGTGAAGTAGGTGGGTATTACTATCCAGACACGTAGGTATTATCATTGTCGCCATTTTATAAGTATAGAAACCAAAGCACAAATAAGGCCATTAGCTTGTCTAGTGTCACATTTTTTTTGTTACACTGTTATAAACAGTAGGACCTGGATTTGAACCTGTGTAGTAATAATAGGCTGGTTCCACCTCAGTGCATCTGACCTCTATGCTACTTCCCCAGTGAGTAAGTCAGCCCTGAGAACACCACCAGAGTGGAAAGGCTACTGAGGTTTATGAGGCCCAGGTAAAAGTTGCCTGGGTGGGACTGAGTGTAGAGGGGATCAGTACGGGTGAGCTCAGCTAGTGGAAATAGAGTGATACTTCCCTTTGACGAGGGCTTAGAGCAAATTGCATGCAAGTGGAAGGAGGGGTGTGGATTTGTACCCTGCTGTGCCTTACAGGAGGTGGGTCATCATGAACAAATCACACAGCATCTTTAGTCTTGTATTCTGCATCTGAATAATAGAGTTGGGAATACTTCTCAAGGTGGGGCATTCAGTACAATCCTTATAATGCGGGGTGAGTAGTGATTAAACAGCATCGCCCGCTCCCACCCCTGAGGTCATTTAATGGCAATTCACAGAAAGTATTGAGGAATTGGGTAATGAGGGATCAAACTTCAGCTCCCACTCCAACCTGGGAAATTACTCTTCTCCCCAAGAGAGATTGGAAACACTCATCCCTTTGTCACTCCATGCAGAAAACTGCTGGCCCTGCAGAGAGGACATAGCCAGCAGAGGACACAAAGACATAGATCATCTGTATTAGACGATTAGAGAGCACTGCTGTGTTTGTTATCCGAGCAGGCAGCGGCATCTCCCAGAAGGTTTTGGTGGGAACAGACCTTGTAGGAACCACTAGATAAAGGCCGGGCTTAGAGGCAAATTCACTCACATGTTTTGGCGGAAAACTTACTGCTGAGGGGCTCTGCCTAAACATGAGACAGTCATCTCCATATCACAGCAGAGTGAGACACACAAATTGTGAGACACAGTGGGGCCTCCAGACTGGTCCCAATAGAATATTGTCTTGGCCACACTAACCAAGGCTTAGCAAGAAAGAAAGGCTTGTGAGAAAGAGCTGAGGGTGATGTCACAACTCATGGTTCATTCCATAGCTGCTTTTTTGTATACAGCCATATCAAAATCTATATATCAACCTATCAGTACAGCATATGGGTTAAGCCTTTTTGATTTTGATTTCAAATTTCAAGTTAAAGAAACCAGCCAGGAAGATTATGTGGAGTTTCCAGACTTGGTGAGCCCTATTATAGTCACACTTCTGGGCCTAAAGAAGATGAAATTGCTTACTACTCAGGAATCACATAGGCAAAGTGGAACGCCATAGAATTCTATATATTGGTAGGATATATTAATTTAATCTTATCATATAACATTACAATATTATATGCAAAGCACTTACAATAATGTTTTGCCCAGAATGAGCAATTTCTACAAGCAAATCTCTCAGGCAGCAACCTAGTGCCCTAAGTCTGAAGGGGGACCACATTTGACTTAAGGGAGATGGCAAAGGAAGATTTGACAGACTACCGTGCCTGGTTACGTGTCACATAATTATCAACTGCGTGCTGGGGTGATCAGAGCAGGAGGGCCCAGGAACATCTGTTAAGGAGGACATTTTATCAATGAAGAGCAGACAGAAAGTTATGAACTGATGAGAAAGGAAGGCTTCCAGTTAGACAACTAGGTACAGGGATGCCTGGATTCTGGCAGAGGCAGGAGAGAGAGGAAAACACTAACCCAGCGTGAGTAGGTAAGAAGGAGATGTCTTTGGAGGAGTGTCTAGAACACACTGGGGGGCGTTGTCCAGTGGTCAGGCAAGACCCTGAGAAGAGGTTACAGCAGGTGTGACAGGCAGAACAGACAAACACTTCCCTGGGGGGAAGGGAGCACGTCAGAGGAGGCGCAGAGCAAGGACCTTGGGGAGACTCCACAGCAGGGCAGGAGCACAGTGAGCGCCCATGTGACCAGATTACGTCACAGAAAAGAGATGACATGACTGTGTGTGTGTGAGAGAGAGAGAGATGTGTGTTCCTGCAGGATGCTCTAGGGGCAGGGTGGACACTGGGTGTTAACACAAGTACTAGTGCCCAACCAGACAGCTTTAGACATTAAAGTCAAGACAGACAAGCATGTAGATAAGAAAGGAAAGGTGATGCAGAGCAGGACAGAGGCCAGTGGGTGGTGCAGGGAGGAGGCCAGAGGAAGCGGCAGGACAGGTGGCAGGGTGGAGGCTGGCATGGACCGGTGTTTGAAGAAGGAGCAGGAAAGTGGGCAAAGGGGAAAATGCCATTCTGCTGGACATCCCAGCTCTCTGCACCAGTGCATCAGAATCCCCTGTAGGGCTTGTTAAAAGACAGCTTCCTGGGCCCTAACCCCAGAATTTCTGATTGAGTAGGTCTAGGAAGGGGCCTGAGAATTGGCATTTCCAACATGTTCCATGTTCCCAGATGAGAATGATGCTGCTGGCCTGGGGAATGGCAAAGGCGAGGAGAAAGAGTTTCAGGTTTTGGGGGTTTTTTTTGCAGTTTTTTGCCAGGGCTGGGTTTGAACCAGCCACTTCCGGTATATGGGGCTGCTGCCCTACTCCTTGAGCCACAGGTGCTGCCCGAGTTTCAGGTTTGCTTCTACACAAACTTGGCACTGATATCAATGCCCTTCAGAAAGATCAGAATTCACCTCTGTCAGGGGCAGGAAAAAGAAAATGTCACAAACCAGGATGTTCTGGGGGAGGAAGAAGTCAAGGGAGCAAAACCCCAAACTCCCTCAGAAACAGAGCAAGGAGGAGCAGAGGGGCCTGCCCCTGGGACAGCCAGGAAGGCCAGTCGGACATGGAGGGTCTGCTCATGCATTTGGAATTGAGGTATACTCAAGAAACTGCCCCTGCAGCCAATGAGAGTTCTTCCATGGCCTCATCCCAGGGGCCTGAAATGCCAGTATTATAAGGTTCCATTAAAGCAGCAATAATAGGCTGAGCTCAGAGGTTCACACCTGTAACCTCAGCATCTGGGAGGCCAAGACAGGAGGATTTCTTGAGCCCAGGAGATTGAAGTTGCAGTGAACTATGATGACACTACTGCTCAGGTCTCAGAGCAAGACCTTGTTTCCAAAAAGAACCAAACCAAACCAAACCTCTGAATATGTTTCTCTGAACTGGTAAAGAAGTCAACCAGAACAGACAGTCTAAATTTTTCCCCCACCCTGATGCTGCTTTGCACTGGGTTCTGAGAACTCTCACCCTCAGGTGGTGAGCCCTGTCCCCACCTTAATCCCTGACTTAGGTGAGGGCTTTGGGGCAGAAGTCTCTCCTACCTCCACTTCCTTCCCTGCTATCACTCCTCCCTTTATGATTTACACATAACAGACTGTTTTAAATAGTTGCCAGTCATTAACTATTAATAGATACTGAATTAAGTAACTATTTAACAGGGAATTCCTCTACATAAGATAATCTTATTTTAAACTATATATTTCATGCACACATGCACGCAGCACAGTTTCATGTGTAGAGAGTTGAACTTGAAGTTTCAACTTGGCTTCTGAGCCCTGCTCTAACCCTGAGAAGTTGGGGAGCCCTGGGGTCTCTCAGGTTATTGGATCACCCATCCATCCAGTGGAGACATGTACCCAGCTTAATTCATAGGCTTGGGTAGAAGAGAATCAAATGGGACCAGTGGAAAGTACTTTAAAACTCTCAGAAATCCTACAAACACAGGGGACTTCTTTAGACCTTATTTTCCACTGTGGTTTCATTTCATGTGTATTCTTGCCTGTGTAATTTTGGTCTAGCCATTGGATGGCAAATGCATAAGATAGAGATACTCCTGTCTTGTCCTTGAGAAACAAAATCAACTTTCTTTAAAGCTCTTCAGGGAAATATTTAGTCTGTATATGAATTGAGGTCAAGCCACAGCCCTTGATATGTGATAATAAAATTAATACACTCGCGTCGAGGTGGGAGCAGAGGTCATGCAGCACAT
The DNA here is from genome assembly GCA_963574655.1 of Perodicticus potto. Classification (NCBI taxonomy): domain Eukaryota; kingdom Metazoa; phylum Chordata; class Mammalia; order Primates; family Lorisidae; genus Perodicticus; species Perodicticus potto. The sequence goes on along the minus strand of CAUYRH010069724.1, from coordinate 12,462 downwards.
CGTTATCCAACAGCAGCCCTTCGAATATGGACCCTTTCTGAATGAGGCAAATAATTATTAAATCATAAGAGGTTTAAGGTGCCACTTCAGTTAAACCATATCTTTTTATAGATGCGCAGCTGATTTTTCAAACCAAAGTATTTCTATTTATCACTGTTTAATTTTACTAAATCTTGTCTTCGGGAAATAGGGAAATATATATGTTAGATGCAAGGACAGCTAAATTTAGTGGAGACAATTTTGGGACAGGAGGTTAATGACAGAGCCTTAAGGAATTTGTCCAGAGCTCTATCTCCAGGTCACAGTAGTTCCATTAATCAGGGGCTTTTGCACGGATGCTCTTAGGTATTCTAGTGGCCAGTGTTTTGCAGAAACCCAGTTGCACTGCCAAAAAAGGAAATGAGATAAGGGTTTCACATGGGGCCTGAGATCTCTTCTTCCTTTCCATTCAATACCCACAAACCATGACTTTAATCATTTGAACTGACATCAAACCCGGTCTATTTCTAGTCTTGTGGCAGTTGGCCCTTTCTTCAAGGTGCTCAAAAGTGATTCTGGGGACCAATTAGACCACTCATTTCTCCAGAATGGGGCCTATCCCGGCTGGGAGGCTTGAGGCACTGGGACCAGCTCATCACTTGCAGACATGCTCTTCACTCATCCTGACCACCAGGCCTCACTCACATTTATTCTACTCTTTGCAGTCTAAGGCTTATTCTCTTTGATGGAGAAAACGGAGCTTCAATGTCATTTCCAACACATCATTTTTAGCTTCAAATACCCCATGGAAATCATTCTGCAATATCTCTTACTGATCCTTGTTGTCTGCAAGAAACACAAAAATTATGTCAGACTCAGAAAACCTGCGAGGTTGAGAAGATTGCCCTTAGCTCCCTTCCACTGCCTGTGTTAGGAGTGGTGCCTCCTTCTGGTGTCCTGTCTCTACAGGGGTTTTCATTGACCTTTGAGGGTCCTTCCAGGCACACCCAGAAGCTAAAATAACAGAGGAGCCTTGGTCGTAAAACTAGAAGCAGAATAGGAAACAGACATTTTATTTAGCATTGTAATATCCAGAAAATGAATTAGTAGGGGGTTAACACCAGCAGGATGAAAGATTTGTTTTTTTATCCATCTCCTTGAATTAGAGCACAAGGGGAGTCTATGACTGCTCCCCTTCCCTTCCATCCTCCCCCACCACTGAGGATTCTAGGACCTGACTTTTCTTTGTTATTGACACTTGGGGCACCCAAGAGTCCAGAGAAAAGACCCTGAATGTTTCGAACAGTCTGGGAGGTCAAGTTGAACAGAATGGATAACCCACTCCCTAAATTCTGCTGTCCTGGGAATGTTGTATGTTGTAACATGACATTCAAATGAGGAGTGAAAGACTTTTCACAGATGCCTTCTGGGATCCTGAGTGTGCGTGGCTGGCTCAGGGCTCCTTGGTGATGGATGCGCCATCCCTGCTCCCACCATCTAACCCAGCTTCTGCTGTGATTGGCATTAGGGCTACAGCATTGAGTGAGACTGTAACTGGCCTCATGGGTCTCACATTTTAGTGGGAGGTCAGACAATTAGCAATTAATCACATAAATTTTAAATTATAACAGTAATACATACTGTAAAAGAGGATCCCTAAGCACTTAGAAAGCTCACACAGGGGAACTTAATTGACTTTGGAAGGGCCTGGAAAGCTTCCTTCAGGAAGTAACTTTCATCCAAGCTCTGAAAATGAATAGGACTGGGTAAGTGCACAGAGTAGAGGAGGCAGAAGTTTCTAGAAAGAGATGCAAATGTGTATGACTGCCCTGAGGTAGAGAGAACAGAGAGAATTGTCCAGGACTGGAGTGGAGTAGTTAGAGGGGGAAGCTGGAGAGGTAGGCAAGAGCCAAGTCATACAGCGACTTCTGGGTTAGTTCAACACTTGAGGATTTTATTCTAAGAGCAATGGGAACCAATTAAAGTCTTTAAACAGGGGAAAGGTGGATAAAATATGCAAATAGACTATAAAGGATTAAGAGAGCAGATGGTGAGACCAGTCTATCACAAGAGTTCAGATAAAGAATGATGCCGTGTTCAACTAAGGTGGCAGTGACAATGAAGAGATGTGAATAGATTTGAAAGCCACTTAGGAGGTCAAACATCCAGACACGGGTATTAATCGGATATGATATAAGGAAACTGTTGGAAATGGCATGCAGAAATGGCCTTTGCTGATCTAAGTGTAGTAGAGGGAGACCAAGAATGGAAAGAAATCCAGGTTGTGTTTTGGAGATACTGCATTTGAGGAATGTTGGAAACAACCATGTATGTGACAGTCTAACTTGTCATCAAGACCATGGCAAATGCCACCTAGAAATAGACCTTTAATTACAGACCAGCTTATATAATGATCCTGGCGGACCTGGAATTACTGAAGTGTGTGTCTAAAGCCAAAAGAATTGCTGGGAAATTTTCAAGCTGACATCATTAAACCATCTCAAAGCAAAGCCCTAGCATCTTGCTTAAAAATCCATTAAGGTAAAATTCATAGAACATAAAATTCACTATTTTAATCATATCAAAGAGTACCATACCATGATTTCCAGTACAGTCATGTTGTTGTGAAACCATTATGACTATCCAATTCCAGAAATTTCTACCTCTCCCCAAAGAAACCCTGGACTCATGAAGCAGTCTCTCCCATTCCCCCTTTCCTCCATGCTCCAGCAATCACTAATCTTTCTGTCTCTACAGATTAGCTGCTTCCATGCATTGCATATAAAAGAAATTATCCAAAATGTGACTTACTGGTTACACACAGCACAATGTTTTCAAGGTTCATCCATGCAGAAGCATGTATTCTTTTGTATGGCCAAATAACATTCCCTTCTATGGATATCCCACATGTTGTTTATCCATTCATCTGTTGATAGATGCTTAGTTTCTACCTTTTGGCTATTGTATATAATACTGCTATGAACATTTATATACAAGGGTTTGTTTGAGAACATGTTTTCAATTCTCTCGAGTATATACCTAGAAGTGAAATTGCTAAGTCATACAATAATCCTATGTTTAAATTTTTGAAGTAACATCAATTTTTCCCCACAGTTGATGACACCAATTTGTATTCTCATCAGCAATGTATTACAGTTCTAATTTGTCTACATTCTTGCCAACACTTGTAATTTTCCATTAAAAAAAAAAAGGTAACTATCCTAGTGGGTGTGAAACAGTATCTCATTGTGGTTTTGATTTGTATTTTCAAAGGAAAGAGCAAACCACTATTAAACACTAACCAGTTTCATTGCTCGCTGCTCAAGAGAAAGCCGATATACTGAGACAGCAGAGGTCATAGCTCAGAAAGAGTTTGATGACGCAGGTGCCATGCAAGGAGATGGGAGGGATTTCTCAAATCCATTGCTCCAAATCTGGGAGAAAGTGTTTTTAAAGATATTTTGCCAAGCAAAGGGCTAGGGAATTGAGTCTGCTGATTGGGGATGAACTTGTAGGATTCGGAAGCAGAAATTGTCTTCTTGTGCTGAGTTAGTTTCCAGGTCACAAGACTAGTTGAGGTGGTTCCTTGCCATTAACCAGTAGTCTGGTTGGGTCAGTTAGTCTTCCAGAATGCAGGGTCTGAACTGTATCTCAAAGATAGAGGTTACATATGAATGATGTTATCAATGGGAGCAATGAAGAAAACTAAGAATCTTGAAGACACCTACCTATGTGATTCCTGAGTAGTAAGTAATTATAGGAAAGCAAGTTAGGGAACAATGGCTGGTTATATATATATTTTAACTATGACTATACCTTTGCATAGTTCAGGCACCTACCACTGTTCCCACCTAATGGCTTTTTGTTAACTTTATAAAGGGCAATCTCAGAGCCACATATGTGCCTATGGGAAATGTTTAGTTTTGCTCATGAAATGCAAACTGTCCCAGAATTAATGTACGGAGGTAGAGATAGTTGCCATAACATGACTGACATTGGGATTTGTAAAGATGTCTTCAGGATTGGAAGGACTAGACTTGTGCTGTCCAATATGGGAGCTACCAGCCACATGTGGCTTTTAAAATTGAAATTTAGATCAGTCAACATGTAAAGTAAAATATAAAATTCAGTTTCTCAGTCACACTAGCTACATTTCAAGTATTCCATTGTTACTTGTGTCTCATGGCTACTGTGCTGGACAGCAAGGCTATCACTGAAGAAATTTCTATTGGGTTAGAGCGTGAAAAACCAACTCAGAATGCAATTTGTTCTATTTGAGAAAGTCTGAAACTCTCTCTGTTTTTTTATTGAGTCAAACACACATGGATCATGAATACATTTATGCACATGTGGGTTACAATGTGTTGATTTTTTTAATATACAATCTGATGAAACTCTTGATAAGAAAATTCTACAACTCTGTGAACAAAATCACATCCCACAACCATAAACAATGAAAGCCTAGAACTGAATGCATTCTCCTTTAGGTCAAGATTTTGTCTTTACACTTTTCTGAAGTGGACTCCTTGAAGATATTCCTCAAAATTTTCATGAGAAATAGAGAGAGATGCTAAACCGGGAAGGAACTCCTCCTGAGGTCAAAGGTCAGACACACAAGCTGGCTCCAGAAGATGCTTCAACTATCAAAGGGAGGGGTGTTTCTGGGTTTTCCAAGACATTGTCCTTCAGATTTGTCCTCCCAAGTCTCATATGTTTATAGCTCAGCCTTAGAAAGAAGAGCTTACAAGGGTAAAATGGAGAAAACCTTTTCATTCACCTCTCTGTGGTACACTGAAATGCATGATGTGGTACTTTTGTTCCTACACATCTGAGTGACTCGGTTTGGGAATCAGTCTCATCTTTTGGCTTGAATTCAGCATGGCTTCCATGTATCTCCAGAATACGGGGTTATCTCTGGATGGACCATCTCTGGGATAGTCCATCCAGAGATAGCTGGAACTCAGGCATTATTTCTGCCTGGGAGCTCTATGTGGATGACATCCCTGAAGCTGTGGGGGCTGCAGCAGCATCGCAGCTTTCTGACATGGTCTAACCAACACCAATGATTCCTCTTCACTGAAGTTCTCTGCAGCCATATCCAGCCACTGAGTTCTAGCTCCATTGTGCTTTTGATTTCAATGACTTTATATTTCAGTTCTAATAGTTCAATTGGTCTCAAATCTGCCCATGCATTTTCTAAATTGAGGTATATGTTACATTTAAAAATATATAGTTTTTTTATATGTACAGTTAGGAGTTTAGGTAAATATAGAGTACATCAGTGTAACCACCACCCCAATCAAGATGCATGACATTTCTATCACCCAAGCAAGTTTTTTCCTGCCCTTTCACAATTAATCCTCCAGACTCCCACCCCACAAACAACCACTTGTCTTATTTCTATCCGAACAGTTTACTTTTGCTTCTTCATAGAAATTCATAGAAATAGAAACACAGTATATACACTTGGAGATCTGGCTTTTATTGTTCAGCTTAAGTTTTTGCAATTTATTAATGTTTCATTGTAGAATTTACTGTTGAGTTGTTTTCCATGAATATACGACAATTTGTTTTTTCGTTCACTGATGAACAGTTATTTCCAGCTTTTACCCATTATAAATAAAACTGTTATGAACATTCTCAATCAAATCTTTTTGTCTCTCGGGTAAATACCGAGGAGTGGGGTCATAGGGCAGAGTACATTTAACTCTGAAAGAAATTGCTAAATCTTTCCCTAAAGTGTTCATATCATATTCTACTCCAGCTACCATGTGTAAGACTTCCAACTCCTCCCTATCCTCACTAACACTTGCCATTGTCAATCTTCTTAATGCTATAGTGTAGCGTCACTTAATTTTGCATTTCTCTAATAATAAATGATGTTGAGCACCTTTTGCTCATGCTTAACTATTCATATATACATACCTCCTTTGTTGAGTATCTGATAAAGTCTTATTTTTATTAGACTATCTTGGAATACAGAAGAGGAAAAAGTGCAACAGAGCTTCTGGCAAAGGGTAAGACCCAAGTTCGAAGTTTCTCACAAGGGTGTTTCGTCTAGGGAGGGATAAGTCTTTTTCAAACATAACTTACAAATATTTTCTCTTATTCTCATTTGAATACTTATTATTCAATGTGACATTATTTGGTGGGCAGAAATGTTTAATTTTGTTGGGGTCCAATTTACCTGCTTTTATATGGTTAGTTACTGTTGTGCCTTAAAATTTGTGTTTTGGGGCTCAGTGCCTGGAGCACAGTGGTTACAGTGCCAGCCACATGCACTGAGGCTGGCGTGTTCAAGCCCAGCCCCAGCCAGCTAAACAACAATGACAAATGCAACAAAAAGTGCTGTGGCGGGCGCCTGTAGTCCCAGCTACTTGGGAGGCTGAGGCAAGAAATCACTTAAGTCCAAGAGTTGGAGGTTGCTGTGAGCTGTGATGCCATAGCACTCTACCCAGGATGACAGCTTGAGACTCTGACTCCAAAAAAAAAAAAAAAAAAAATTATGTTTTCTGCCTAACTTAAGATAGTGAAGTTATTATACTACTTTTTTTTCCTAGAAGCTTCAAAGTTTTATGTTTTACAGTCCTTCTCATATGTATGGTGTAGGGGTGTCCAAAACCTATGTCCCACATGCAGATTATTTGAGGGCTGTTTTGCTCATCTGTGGCATCAGATATTATGAAAAGTGTGCACAAAACTTTATTTTTGCTCATCAGTTTTTGTTAGTGCTTTTATATTTAATGTATGGCCCAAGACAACTCTTCTTCTTCTAATGTATGGCAGAAAAGAAAAAAGTTTAGACACCCCTGATAAGGTAGGGACTGAGGTTAAGTTTTTAAAAACACAAACATTAAGTTGTTTTAGCATTAACTATTAAACACACTTTACTGTCTCCTCTATTCCATTGATTACCTTAGGACCTTTGTCAAAAATCAATTAATGCTTTATGCACGAGTCTCTATCAAGACCATCTCTCCTGTTACATTGATCTATTTTACTTTCCTTATGCCAATACCACGTTATCTGGATTACTGAGGCTTTATAATAAGTCTTGAAGCTGGTAATATAAGTCCTCCACCCTACTTCTTTTTCAGAATTTTCCAGAATATTCTGAAACAAAGTAGTCCTTTGAGTTTCCATAAAAATTTTATAGCCAACTTGTCAGTTTGTATAAAGATATCTATAAATTTTGGTTGGGATTGCATGAATCTGTAGATACATTTGATGAGAACTGACTTTTTTTTTAAGATTACCGTTTCTTTTCTTTTATTATTATTATTATTTTAGATAGAGTCTCACTCTGTCACCCCAGGTAGAGTGCTATGAAGCCATAGCTCAAGCAACCTCAAACTCCAGGGCTTAAGTGATCTTCTTGCCTCAGTCTCCCAAGTAGTTGGGACTATAGGCACCCACCACAACGCCTAGCTAGTTTCTTTATTTTAAGTTGAGATTGGGGTCTGGTTCTTGCTCAGGCTGGTCTTGAACTCCTAAGCTCAATCAATCCACCTGGCCTCTCAGAGTGGTAGGATTACAGGTGTGAGCCCCCATGCCCAGTAGAGAACTAACATCTTAACCATATGGAGTCTTCTGATCACAAAAATGATCTACCTTTTCATTTATTTAGTAATAATTTTCAGTTTTTAGTGTAAAGGTCATGCATATTTTTTGTTAAGCCAATTCCTAAGTGTTTTAGTCTCTTTGATGACATTATAAATTGTACTTTTGAAATGCTGTATCTTCCAATTGCTACATATAAGTACAATTGAGTTTTTATATTGATTATATAATATGAAATTATAATAATTTTTGAGGCTGGGGAAGGTGGCTCATGCCTGTAATCCCAGCACTTTGGGAAGCTGAAGCAGAAGGATTGTGTGAGCTGAGAAGTTCATGACCAACCTGGGCAACATGGTGAGACCTCATCTAAAAGAAAAAAACAACTTTAAAAATTTCTCATGAGTGTTGTGCCTTTGGATTTCCTGTCTCCACTATCACCCATGTTGATTGAAAAATGCCTTTTTTCCAGTCATATGTCTGCTACTAAAATGGGGGGTTGCTTTGCTATAAGGTTATTCTTAGAAATGGAGAAACTCTTCTGCTCCTAGTTCTTTTTTTATTTAACACATCTTAAAAATATTTCCATGTGAGTACAGAGAACTTCCTCCCATCCCTTTTTTTAGAGCTACATGCTCTTCCCCAGTGGGTAGATGTATCACGGTTCATTTAACTAGGGCTCTTTGAATGGTCTTGGGTAGTTTCCAATCTTTGGTATCACAAACTAGGCTGCAGGGAGCCCCTTTGATAAACATTTATTATTTCATATGTGTGTATGTATGCAGGATTAACTTTAGATGAATTCCCATACTGGAGCAAAGCGTGTGTATGTGTGTTTGTATAGACACATATGTATGTGTGTATAATTTGGGCAGATATTGCCACATTTTCTTCCATAGATTTGCACTACTTTGCCCTCCCTCCACGAAATGGGAGTACCTTTTCCCACAGCTTGGGTAATAAGGGTTTGTTAAACATTTGCATATCTTTCACATCAATGGTGAGAAACATTGTTTTGCCATGAGCAACTCAGAAGTCCATGGAACTACAACTGCAGGTGAGCTGGTGTCCTTTTTAAGGGGTCCAATACTGCCTGGAAGTAGCTGTATTCCCAGTTGCCACCCGGGCAGGCCTCACTCAGCAGCAGCCAGCACACCTTTGACCACTCAATAGGAACGTTATCTGCCCATCTGATCTCTGAGACTTTGCTCAGTCCTAATTTGACCTATGTCACGTCATCACCCACTCCAACTTTTCAACCAGTTGTCTAGATGGAGCCCAAGAGTTTGAGGTTACTGTGAGCTATGATTCCACGGCACTCTACCCAGGGCAATAAACTGAGACTCTGTCTCAAAATAAGAAAAAAGAAAAAAAGATAGAGACGTGTGGAGCAAAGGGAAAGGTGTCTCCCTGCTGCACTTACACCTGCACTCATGTGAGACTGAACAGAACCAGCAGGGTGTCTATTTTTGGCCCAGAAGAATGATTAAAACACCTCTGTTATCGCCTGAAAGCAGACAGATGAAGAGGTAACCAGAGGATGGAGGATCTACATCAAACATGAGCATATTAAACTACCTCTGAAAAATTAAGAGTTAATGACAGGATTAACCTTAGATGAATGCCCAGTTAATCAGTTTCTCTTCACTCTTGAGCGATAAGTTTTCTAACCACTGGAGTTAGGATTTCTAGGGGAAAAAAGGACAAATAAATTTGACATCTCTTACTTTTAATTTGCGATTATTTTCCCAATGTACTAAGCTTGCAGATACAGAGATTGTCCCCAAATCTCTTGTTTGAATGCCATTCAACCAAACATCTCCCAGAGGCCATGATTTCACAAGTCTCTTGCCTTGCAAGCTCCCTTCCTCAGGTTCCTGCCTGCTGTTTCCACTGACTATGGCTACACAACCCATACCTGACTCTCTGGGCTGCCTTGGAGGCTGCTATTCATATGTGATTCCTAGAGCTGACACAGTGGCCCAGAGACAATGTCTCATACTCCACGTGTGTGAACACGTAGGCTTAGCCTCAATGACATTTCAAAGATCTAAGCTATTTCTCCAACCTTGATTTCCACTGTCCCCCTACACAAAGCCTTTCCTAGAGGAAGGCTGTCCCTTCTGCAGCTGCCACGCACCACATTGACTCCTGCCCCCTTGTCCTTGCCTGTGCTTCTCCCAGCCGAACCCCCAGTCTGGGCTTTCCCTCTCTTTTGTTCAATTCCTGTACATCCTTCAAGATTGAGCTGCTCACACCTCTTCCTTGAAAGCTTCCCTGACCTGTAGCCCCAAATCATCTGCCCCTCTATCAACTCCTAGCACTTTTGTTAGGGCCCTCATCTGTCACTTGCCTCCTACCGCCTTGTGACTTCGTTCTGTTGTGTCAAATAGTTTAACTTCTTTCCCTTCTGGCTTGTTAAGTAGCTCCACAGCAAAAACCATGGACAATCGGTCACTGCCTTATTTTCACCCTTGTGTCTAGAATTTATTACGAACATAGTAAGTGTTCAGTAAACACCTGTTGAATGAATGAGCAACTGGCCCTTGCACTTCTCCAGACTTGGTAACTATTATATTATAGTGAACACAGAAAAGTCATAATACTTCAAACATCATTAGTTTTAACCCAAGCAAGGCTTTTATCCACTATCTCCTCACTCAGGAGGCCTCAGCACATGCCCAGTTTATTAATATTCAACCAGCATCTAGGGCCAATTTGTTCTTTCTCACTGATCCTCTAACCCCTCTGCACCCTTTTGGTTAGGGGAGCTCAAGGACTGTGCCATTCTACTGGCCTCTCAGGAAGGGCCACTTCCTCTCAGCAGCTGTGTCCCAGCGGCCAGGCTCACACTACCCGGCTTCTCCTCTCAGCTGCTGAAAATCAAGCGGCTAGGTGGAGCAGTCTTGTTTCCCAAACACACCGGCCCTTCTCAGACAAGGCTTGCTGCCCCTACCAACCCTGCAGATCTGTAAAACTGAAGTAGCTATTTCAACAAATATTTTCTGAGGACATAAATAGTGTCAAGAGAGACTCCTTCTCAATGCTCCCATTTGCCTTCTTTCTTTCTTTTATACAAAAACCATCACTCTTTCTTTAGACCAATGTTTTCAGAGACCAAATTGTCAGAGTTTCAGAAACAAGATAAGGGATTTCTGTTCTTAATGCTAATCTTGGAGCAAGCCATTGGCTCAGAATAAGTTGAAAGCAAGGGGGCGGAGCAAGATGGCTGACTGGAAGCAGCTTCTGAAAAAGGCTCCTATCCAAAAGGGAGGATAATCTCTCAAAACTGCACAATTCAGCTGAATCCTGGGAACCCAGCCAAGAGAGAGAAGTGATTGATTTCTGTGGATAACCTCTGCTGAGAGTGGCTGCGGCCCCAAGAAGGCACGCTTCAGGTACAGAATTCGTCTGAAAGGAAGAGTGCCCGTCCCCTCCCCCAAGAAACCTCTGAGTTTCTTGCTTTTCTGTTTCCTTTCTTTTTTTATTCTTTTCTTTTGCTCCTATGAGTTTTCTGCAGATAGGCAGTGAACTGTGGACCTCTTTTCTCACCCCACGGAACACTGCTGTGGAAAGTGAAGAGTGCTTCCCCTGAGCACCCCGGTGTGACTCTGGGAACTCCTTTGCTAGTTAGAGACACTGAACTAAAGTTCTCCTCGCCATTCTGAACTTGCTGCATACCCTTCCCCCCTTACCTGACGAACCGCCCCCCCACTGAGATTGATGGAGGAGGTCCCTAGGCAGCTCTCCCACCCTTACCAGCCGGAACAAGCACTCCATCAGGAATAGACTATGGGCAGGGCTGCGGCGAGGCTCCCTCCCCTCCAGCCAGGGAAGCCGCAGGTGAGTGACTGATCCCTCGCCCCGCGCTTGCCGGGCTCCCGCAGGTCTGCGGTCGGCTGGAGACTCTCCCAGCCACCGCTGGACCTCTCCAGATCGGCCCGCAGCTGGGAATTGCCACGGCATCTGCACAAATCTCTGCCTGTCACCTGTGGGGCTCCAGCCGTTCCCCCCCGGCGAGTGGATCCCCTGGCGAAGGGATGGCTCTGTGCCTGTGCTTGCACAGCTTCTGTGAGCCTGCCTTCTGCCAGGAACTCTACTTGCAGCCACCGTGCCTCTGCTGGGCGGCCCATGGCCAGGGACACTCCCAGCAGCTCCCTGATCCGACGCCTGGGCCTGAGGGGCTTCTGTGGATCAGCAGTTGGCTCGGTCGGCCTGGGCCTCTCCGGAGTGGGTCTCCAGCCAGGAATTGCTCCGGCAACTGCACAAACCTCTGCTTGTCACCCGCAGGGCTCCAGCAGTTCCCCCCCTAGCGAGTGGGTCTCCTGGCGATGGGGCAGCTCCGTGCTTGCACAGCTTTGGTGGATCTGCCTTCTGCCAGGAACTCTGCTTGCAACCGCTGGGCCTCTGCTGGGCGGCCCTTGGCCAAAACGCTCCCGGCGGCTGTCTGGTCCTACACCCAGGCTTGAGGGGCCTCTGCAGGTCAGCGGTCTGCGAGTGACTCTGCCGGTGACCGCCAGACCTTTGCAGATCTTTCCCCAGCCAGGAACTCCCCCGACTACTACGCGCCTTTGCCTGTCATCCGCAAGGGTCCAGCAGTTCCGCCCCTGGCAAGTAAACCCCCTGGTGACTGGGCAGTTCTGTGCCTCTGCAGCAGAGTTCTCGTGGGCCTACCTTCTGCCAGGAACTCTGCCCGCAACCGCCAGGCCTCTGCTGGGTGGCCCACAGCCAGAAACGCTTCCGGCAACTGCCTAGCCCTACTACACCCGTGTTTGCTGGGCCTCGGCAGATTCACTGTCTGCTAGAGACTCTCCCAGTAGCTGCCAGACCTCGGCAGGTCTGTCCCCAGCCAGGATCTCCCCCTGCAACCACGCAGGCCTCTGCCTGGCATTTGCAGAACCCCTGCAGGCCTCCCTCTGGGGAGTA
>CAUYRH010069723.1:0-19251 GCA_963574655.1 Perodicticus potto | reverse complement strand
ACGGCCATGTAGACAGACACCCGGGAAAGACGGCCGTGTAGACAGACACACGGGAAAGACGGCCGTGTAGACAGACACACGGGAAAGACGGCCGTGTAGACAGACACGTGGGAAAGACGGCCGTGTAGACAGACACGTGGGAAAGACAGCCATATAGACAGACACCCGGGAAAGACAGCCATGTAGACAGACACACGGGAAAGACGGCCATGTAGACAGACACCCGGGAAAGACGGCCGTGTAGACAGACACACGGGAAAGACGGCCGTGTAGACAGACACGTGGGAAAGACAGCCATATAGACAGACACGTGGGAAAGATGGCTACGTAGGCAGACACACGGGAACAATGGCCGTGTAGACGGACATATGGGAAAGACCACGTAGACAGACACACGGGAGAGACAGCCGTGTAGACAGACACACAGGAAAGACGGCCATGTAGACAGACATGCGGGAAAGACAGCCGTGCAGACAGAAACAGAAGACTGGACTGACCGACCCATGGACAAGCCAAGGAATGCCAAGGTTTGCTGGTGACATTGGAGCTGGGAGAGGCAAGGAATTCTCTCTCCGAGAGCCTTTGGAGGGAGCACAGCCCAGCTGGCACCTTGATTTCACACTTCCGGCCTCCAAAACTATAAGTGAATAAACGTCTATTGTTCTAAGCCACATACTGGGTGTGACATGCTCTGGCAGCCCTAGGAAACTAACATGAACAGGTGGACAGGGGCTGGGCCTACCAGGAAGTGCAGCCACCCCCTGCTCTCTGCTGTCAGACTGTAAGATAGACGAGCAAATTAGTGAATCATCTTTCAGATGCAAGAGGGTAAACATCCAGCCCACCTGGGTTTAAACAAGAGAAGAAATTTGTTGGCTTAACCAAGGTCTGGGACTAGATCTTACCAGCATCAGGAGTGGCTGGATCTAGGTACTCAAACAGCTCTACCATCACCTGATGGCTTCACTTCCTCTGGTCTTGTTATCCCCAGGTCAACCCTTCTGCTTTGTCTCTTAATCCTATGCTTTCGTTCCTTCCTTATGGTTATCTTCTAGCAATTTTCCTTCATCTTTCTCTGTTTAGCCTATCAATCCACAATCAGTTTTTAGCCTGAAAGCTCATTCAGTACCCAGCAGTGCTGTACGGCAGTTATCAAGCCAGGCTCTCTGCCAACACTAGCTCTGTGTTCTCGGGAAAGTTACTTAACTTCTCTGTGCCTGGCTTCCCTCCTTTGTAGAACGGGGATAATACGGATGTTGGCCTCACAGTGTTGTTTTGAGAACTGCACGCGGCTTGGTGAGCTCACACACGTGAAATGTGAAGAACAAGGCCTGACACAGTGTGCACCCTGCACGCAGCCCCTGTTTATAAAAGTAGTGGCAGATTATGCAAAGTTCACTTAAATTAATAGCAGAACATTTCTAAACAAGTCTTGACACACACTTGGCATCCTCAGAAGTGTCACAAATGAAGAAAGTGCAGCCCAGAGAGGTTTAGAATCTTTCCCCAGGTCACCATATTAGCAAAGTGTAGCCAAGATTCCAAAGGTTTTCCATTTCCAAATACTGAATTTTTTCACTGCACATATTTAATTTCTGGCTTTGTCCTGGCTCTTTCTCCTCTGTCAACAATAATACCTAAGTCTCCCTCATCCTGAAAATACCTTCCCCTCTGCCCTGCTTGGACCTGAGTGTTGTCCCCTGCAAGCCCCAACATTTTCATCATCTGCTCCCCTTAATTTGCTGGGATCTCACAGCAGTAAGTGACTAACACTCGCTTTTCCCATATTTCCAATCCTTACTGACCTTCTTACCCTTTACAGCCCTATTTTCTTCCTAGAATTCCCCCAAAAGTGCTCTCTTGAAGGTTACCAAACATCTCTCAAATGTCAGATCAAATGGCCTTTCCTGAGGCCATCATCCCAGCCCCTGTGAGGAAGGTCCACTGCCTCCTCCCTGAGTCCCGACCCCAGCCCCAGGCCCTGCACCCCCTTCACCCTCCACCTGGGGTGCAAAGGACCCTGTGAGTGGGGCCCACCCATCCTACCATCCCCCGCTGGCCAGAGAAAGTCCAGGCTGCTGTTGCTCCACAGCAGAGCCTTCAGGACATCCAGAAAGAAAGACAAAGAGGCCAAGTTCTTAATGTCTGGAATTTGTCTTTGAAGCTATAGCCCACGGAAAAGATGAAAAGATTTTTATACTACTTGCTTCTCCTGAAGAAAAATACTCCCTTTAGGCCCAAAGAGAGAGGGATAAGGAAAAGAATTAAATGAGCATGGGGTTTTTCAGAAGGAACCACGAACCCACCCTACAACCAGCAGGAAAAACTCTGATGTATTTGACAGCCTGAGAGTTAGGAGCCTGGGGCACTGGGAGGAACCGGCATCTATCAGGAGGCAGAGGCCAGGCCACAGGGCCCACAGAAGGCCACCACCCCACCACACACAGAGGGGCCGAGCCAGGCAGCGCACAGTGGAGGGGGAGGGGCAGGGGGAGGGGGAGGAAGGGCCAGCCTGGCCCCGGAAGCACTTTGCAGAGGAGGCCTGGAGGACTTGCCGACAGGGGCCAAGGAAGAGCCCATCTTCCCGGCTGAGATGCTGCCACATCAGTCCCTGAGGGCCGTGCGCCCTCTGAAGTGAAGGAGAGGGGAAAGGAATCTGGATTGTTAATGTGCTCACGGTGAATCAGGGACATCATATTTCTGCTCCTTGCTGAAAAGGGGCATCGGGGAAATCCCTGCCCATCACAGACCCAGGCCTTCCCCTTGACACGTTCACAGTTCTCAGAGCCTGTGACCCCTGCAGCCTATTCATACCTATTAGAGCAGAGATTTCCAGCTGGTGTGCCCTGGCAAGGCTCTTAGATGTGCTGCAAAAAGTTTTGAAGACCATTAATTAAATTATTTTCAAAAGAAGTTCAAAGCACAGTAAGTATATTCTTTTTTTTTACTCTTTTTTTGTTCAACATAATTTAAGTGTGCCATGGAAGTTTAACTATAGGTTCAAGTGTGCCGTGAGATTTTTTTTAAAAAGGTTGAAAAACACTGTTAGAGTCTGTAATATTCATGATTAGAGCTGAGAAACGAAACCATCAAGAGAGATATAGAGGGAATTCTCATAGAGAATGAAAGGCTGAGAGAGAGAGGCCGTTTAACCAGGCTCTGTGGTATCCAGAGGGGACAGAGAGAGAGGCCGTTTAACCAGGCTCTGTGGTATCCAGAGGGGACAGAGAGAGGCCATTTAACCAGGCTCTGTGGTATCCAGAGGGGCAGAGAGAGAGGCCGTTTAACCAGGCTCTGTGGTATCCAGAGGGGCAGAGAGAGACCATTTAACCAGGTTCTGTGGTATCCAGAGGGGACAGAGAGAGAGACCATTTAACCAGGCTCTGTGGTATCCAGAGGGGCAGAGAGAGACCATTTAACCAGGCTCTGTGGTATCCAGAGGGGACAGAGAGAGGCCATTTAACCAGCTTCCACATTTATGTGGGGTCAGAGCCTGTAATAAATCTCTGGTGATGCAGGTCTTGATCCTTTGTGACGAGGTTATAGCAAGCTGACCCCCACAACTATGGAAGCCATTTAAGTAGTCTCCTCAAGGCCATTGTCTTCTGTCTGTCTTGTGAGGTCCACGAGGAGGCTGTGGGGAAAGGGGATGAATTTGAAACAGGGGAGAGTGAAGACCAGTGGCTCCCATGAGCAGACTGGAGCCCAGTGGGTGTCTGTTTTGAGCTCCTCCTCTTCACCTCGTTGGTGCGGGAGGGGGTCCCACCAACGCTGGACAGTGACAATGACAGCCACACTCAGATTCCCGGCCTGGGGAGGGGGACGCTACACACCATGCTGGGCCACATGGGATTGCACTCAGGAGCAGAGCCAACAGTCCAGGGCTGAGGGAGGCAGGCTCTGTGGTATCCAGCAGACGTGGTGACTCTGGCGCTCGTGGGAGGTCGCGACTGGCAAAGTAGCAGGGAAGGAAATCCAGCTACCAGCAATGGGCAGAGTGGTTCAGCTTGGGGCCCTACCCATCAGAGCATCACAGAGCAGGCAACTTGTGGTTAGGCCAGTGGAACCCTTCCTAGGTTTCCCCAGATGCAAAGGGACACAGAACTTCAGTGACGGCGGCTGGGGTGTCTGCAGGAGAAGCTGGCATTCTCGGTCGTGAAGCTGAGCCTGCCCTGGCCCAGGATTTGGAGAGGCAGAGGGGGCATTCAGCAGGCTGGCAGCTGAGCCACCCAAGTGAGCCAGCAGGTGAGGACAAAGGACACAGGCAGCAACAGTGCCCGCACCTGTGCACTGGCCAAGGGTTGCCGCTTCTCCTCCTGCAAATGCCCTGAGCCCACCCAGCCCACCCGCTGCAGGGAGTGGGTTTCTAGGCGACGTCGTCTCAGCTGTGACGCCACCACACCATCCTGCCTTTCTTCCAGGCCCAGGAAAGTGCCATTTCCTCCAGGAGAAGGCTGACAATGATCTCTGAGCTTCCCGGGCATCTTATCCTTCTCTAATGCGCCTTGGACTTGGGCTGTGTAATAACCATTGTGATTCCATTTCCTCTCCCCTCATCATAATATCTAAGCCCCTGAGTGCCAAGTCTTGTCTTGGAGGTGTCTGCGTCACCTCTAAACCTCCTGAGAGCCCAGAAAGCATTGCGACCCCCCTCTTCCCGGTAAAGAAACTTGGGGAAGGTAGGAAACTTGCCTGAGCCGACCTCACAGGATGAGGCCGCGATGATAAGAGTCAAACTCCACCTTCTCCTTGCACCCAGGCCTCAGCCCTGCTCTCAGCTGCCGGAGGGGACGGACGTGTGCCTCATCTGGGTGACTCTCATGAGCACTAGCTCTGTGGCTCCGGCAGGATGGGAACCCACTTTGGATCCATTTAAATCTCTTCTATGAGTGAAGGATAGGGCCCATTGTTACAGGGACTACACCACAATTGCTAAAACCTCCGGTCACTGTGCTGTCAATATTGACCGGCCCCTCTGAACCTATAGCCCCCAATGACTCTGGCGACACTTCCCATGTGTTGGGTCTGGGCCCACTGAGCATGCCTGGCCTCCCGGGGCTGTGTTCTGTGTGTACACTCCCTAGTTTGAGGCACACGGAGGCCCCCAAGGAAGGAGTTTCTAGCCCCATTTTCCGTGTGAGGAATCTGAGACGTGCAGACAGTCACTCACCCAAAGCCACGGGCTTAGCAAGAGCAGAAACTGGAATTATAAGCACCCAGAAGCCCTCGTCTCCATCTCAGGGGGTTCTCTTGCTTCTAATCCCTGTCACAGGTAGGAGTGGGCTTCATCTAGTGCCACCTGGCAGGTTCTAACTTGTTTCTGCCGCCCTTCTCTCCTCCAGACACCCCAGCTCCCATCCAGGGCTGACCAGGGCTGTCGACTCAGCCTGCCACCTCCTCTGCCCTGCACTTCCTGCCCATCCCTGCAGCCACTGCCCCAGCCAGGGCGCAAACCCTCACGGAACATTGCTCCCCCAGCCCCTGGCACTCCACACACACCCACATCCCCTCCACATTTCTGGGAAACCCATCCTCCAGAAACAGATATCTGATCAAGGAACTTGTCCCTCCACCAAACAGTTTTTGGTGACTTCCTATTATCCCTGAACATGACACCCAAGGTCCCTCTGATTTGGCTCTGCTGACCACACAGTCCCTGTGCTCACCTTGCTCCAGTAACTCCAGAACTCTCCATGCTTCTCCAGGCCTCAGAGTTTCTGCTCAAGCTCATGCCATCCCTGGGACCCTTTTCCAAGCCCAACTCTTGCCCCACCTCCAGAGCCCTTGAGGGGCTGCGCTCTGTGCTAACGCCTAGGGAAGATGCTCCCAAACCCCCTGGCTACCTCCATCACAGCCAGGGTACCCTGAACTTACCTCCATCACAGCCAGGGGTACCCTGAACTCCCATAACTTACCTACTTGTGTCTTCTTTCACCAGACCAAGCTTCTGGGACCAAGAGGCTCATCTAAGCATCTGTGAGAACTAGCCCAATGCCTGGTACGTGAGAGGGTGTGAGTAAAGTTTGTGGTGAATGATCTCCCGTCACATGCCAGGTGCCCAGAAAGCCCTGCCCAGGCATTATCTGATGTAAGTGTAGGGGTGAAGGAAGGCCCCTGAGAGTCCTCTGAAAAGTCAACTCACAATTAATAAGAGAAAGCGTTACTATCCATGCACATGGGGAGAATTACAGAGTGACTACTCGGTATCCCAGTGGGATCCAGATATTTTATGAACACCTTTTAGAGGAGAGAGGTGATATGAAGATATGGGTGACTCTGCTTGCGGGCAATAAACTATTGCTAAGGAGGATGAATGGATACTTGTGAGGATGAATGGGTAAGGGACAGAGGTGGACTTAGAAATTACCCTGAGGAATAGGTGCTGTGTTTTAAATGATTTGGGCTAGACTTGGCTGGATTCTTGATCTTCTTTTCTGCAATATATTGAGGGAACAGGGAGAGGAAAGGACGTTCGTTGTTCTTTTGATCTGTCAGTCTGGATTTATCCAGATAGAAGGAAAGCCCCTCCCAGTGCTTTTTGATATCCAAGGGCCTGTAATTCAAAATACTCTTTATACCAGGGGTCCTCAAACTATGGCCGGCGGGCCACATGTGGCGGTGTGAATTGTATTTGTTCCCAATTTGTTTTTACTTCAAAATAAGATATGTGCAGTGTGCATAGGAATTTGTTCATAGTTTTTGTTTTTTTTTAAACAATAGTCGGGCCCCCCAATGGTCTGAGGGACAGTGAATTGGCCTCCTGTTTAAAAAGTTTGAGGATGCCTGCTTTATACCAAGGAGTTGTATTTTGAGGTAAAGTTTCCTGATCTCCTTCATAACCCTCACAGCAGCTTTATGGGATAACAATCTTTGTTTTGCAGATATTTAAATGGAGGCTGAGAACCGGAGAGTCGTAACTTCTCCAGTAGGCTCATGAGTGGCAGGGGGAGTCACACCTCTGTGGCTTGGATTCCCAACCACATCTTATACCCCAGAGTTAATTGTGCACTCAGCCTGCACCTTGAGCAGATGATAAGCTGTGCTCTGGAATTTATGGAAAATCAAGAGTTAAGTTGAACTGTAGGGCCCTGTGAGGACAGCGAGGTGTTGTTTAATGGGGGAGCATTTCCAGGATCTGGATCAAGGGAATTGGCCACCTCCTAACTGTAGGTCCAATCACAAGCTCATGGGGGTCTCCTCAGCCTCAAAGAGAATCAGCTGCTTAACAAACAAGAAATCGTGACACATATTTAACAGAGAGTCCCAGGGTTAACAGAAGGGCCTTCATATCAATTTTCTTGAGGAAGGAATCTACGCTCTGACAAAAGTTTCACAGAAGCAGGGCTCATGGACTCTGGAAACAGGATGACCAGCTGTCTCTTTGCAGAAAAGGCTATTCACAGACAGAGCCCTGTGAGGCAATGAAGTCTTTTTTCTCCTTATAGTTATTTTTCAGACAGTTTTTTAAGGTTTCTCATTAGGATGAAAGCAAATTTGATGCTGCAAACTTTAAAGATCCTCCAGAGTGCCAGTTAAGAGGGAGGTTCTCTCACAGTGGTGAGCAATGGCTATTTTTAGTCAAAGTTTCACTGCTAATGTTTCATAACTTTCAAGTAACTATTCAAGTTGACATATTCAGCTGAAAGATGATCTTGGGTTTAGGCCCAAATGAGCAATTTACAAAAGACATGCTTTGCCCAAATGCTTTGAGTTTCATGAGGATTTTTAAAAATGTTTTGGCTTTTTCTATTCTTTTCACCTTGAGTCTTATGGTGAATAATGTCTCTTAAAAAGGCTGATGTGCCTTCTACTTATTCTTCTAAGTACTCCTCTTTGCCCCCCATGTTTAAGGTGCTACCGTTGTTCCCCACGCCAGATTCACCAGAGGTAGGACTTCTGGCTTCCTGAGCCCAAGGAGGGTTCACCAGGAAATCATATCCTTGTTCCCGTCTTCAAACCCAAATGAAGGGTGGATATAGCTCGCAGACCTCACAAGAATGGCTTCATAGAAACCTTATGAAATTCTCTCAGAAAAAAATCAGTAATAAAAAGCAATCCAACTTGTGATAGATGTGAAAATATTGTGTGTAAAAATGTCAGATTTTTCTCATCATTGGCATCAACAGTTGGATATTTGCCTCAGACGCAGCAACACAATTTTTTGGTGTGTTGTGCAAGTGTGAGCCACCATAAGCATGAAGTCATTAACAGCGCAGAATTTCTTGTTCTCACCCCATTTCTGGGGACCTTAGATAACTTAGCAGTCATCTCCCCCTCCCTATGGAGAGAAAGGGTGCAGGGAGAAGCCATCATGAAGATGTTGTGAGGTCAGGTGAGTTGACCAAAGTCACATGTCTCCAGTGAGGAGTAGAGGTTGAAACTCATGACTGATTGACTCCAGTTTTATCTGCTCAAAACCCGGAGTGGATTATAGAACCTGGCTGCTGAAATAACCAGAAGGAAACAAGAGCTGTTCCTGGGGTGGCCTGATCAGAAACAACAGCCAGTTATGCAAAACTTACACTGAAGGAAAATAGTACTTCTTTGAGTTACTTTAGGGACATTTGCCTAAGCACAAATGGTACTAGCAGTATGTTCATGAACAGTCCATATTTTAAAGTCATGCTTTAAAAGTCATGATGGCTGGGGCATGAAAGTTGCCCTGCCATTTGAAAATCAGCCAGAAGACAAGTAGTCAGCCATCTGAGGGAGTCCAATGAAAGGCCAGAAAATGGGGTGAAGCACCACAAAACCAGGTAAGGGTAAGAAAGGGGGCAGGAGACAGGATCCTCGCCGGTTGCCCCTACTCTTAAGGGAGGATAGATTTGTTCTTGGTAATGCAACCAGGCTGTTCTTATGGTGCACAGGTATTGGGGTTTCTTATGCACATATTATACCCAAAGTTTCTTGCTTGGTGAACTAGGTATACATTTTCCCTAGTCTGGATTTAATCCTTCCCAACCATTTCCCTTAAGGCACTATTGAGAAACCCCTACTGGGGAGACTAGGGAGGATGCAGACAGGAGAGGTCACTATCCTCTGATAAATTTGGATAGTATAGCCTTGTTAATAAACTGTCTAACAGAGAACAATAAACTATCTAATTTGCTGTCCCTAAGATTAACCACAGGGGTCCTAGCTCACTATCTTTGGAAATTAACTGCCTGCAGAGATTATTTTCACAATATTTGAAAAGAGCTGAGCAGAAAGAAAGTGTAATTCCTCCTCCTTTACATTCATCAGGCCAGTCTGGCCAGGCCACATTGATAAGCCAGTCTCCAGGAGAAGAAAAAACATGAACACCCTAACATCTCACAGCTGTCTCCAGGTAACCAGTCTACAACAATTAATTTTTCTCCACCCCTTTACAACCCCCTATAAGATCTCCAGCTGCTTGTCCTCCACGTGGGCACCTCACCTTTCTTTCTTTTGGGTTTTACACCCTATCAGTTCTCTCCTTCTCCCCACCCCCTTTCTCTTTCCCTTCTTTCTCTCTTTCTCTTCTTTCTCTCTTTCTTTCTTTCTGTCCTCCATCTCTGAGGAAGGAAAATAAGTATTTACATCTTTATATCATAATCTTTGTGTCGAGAACTCTTTCCTCACCTGCACAGTAAGTCCGCATCCTAACACCTGGTGGCCCATACAGGGACTCCACTCTCCTACCTGTGTCTTGAAAAACTCAACTTTTCTACCTCTATCTCAAGACTACTCCCTTCTCTGCTACACACTCCCAGGGCAGCTTTCTTGGTGCCCTCATTCAGAATTCAGAGAGTCTTTTGGGCTGTAGAAGTGATCATCTGCTCAAGGTTGAGAGTGACAGCTTTTGTCTAAGTTTGGGCTAGAAGAAAAATTCGGAACTGGGTCTACCATTGGAGGGACACTTACCACTCTTGCCCCAGGCGTGACTCCTAACTGCCCACATCAGACTTCTCCCCAAACCCAGGAATACCTGGCTTTAGGAAAAACTCCCCTCTAGGTCTCTGTCTGGGTCAGAACTCAGGATGCCCATTTTCTGGCCAGATCTCCAGTTTTCAGTCTGACTCGCGGTCAGGGATACCTGACGTTTAATCAAAACTCTGAAAGTTGACTGAGTCAAGGACACCCCCCCCCAACTTCAGACCTTTATTTCTATTGACATATGACCATTCCTAAAAGTCTTTTTCTTTCTCTTAGTTGTCATCATAGGTAACATTCAGTCAGCCCCACCCAAGGACTCCCCATTGGACTGTATCCTTAAAAATTTAAAAACTTTGGGACTTATCTAACCTGAATCTCAAATATTTAGTGTTCTATTACAATATAGCCTGGCCACAATATGAATTAAATGACCAGAAATTTTGTCCCAAGAATGGATCTCTTAATCACAATACTATTCTGCCACTCAATCTGTATTGCTACTGGCTTGGCAAGTAGTCTTTACATCGAGGCTTTCTTTGAACTTGTTAGACTTCTCGATCTTCATTCTACCTGCCACATGTTACTTCTTACCCCTACATCCCTTCAACTGTCTTCAATTTACAAATGATGTTTCTATTTCAGCTTCCCCCATTCCTCCTCCTTCTTCTCCACCTCCACCACTCTCACCCTGCCACACTCACTCCAGCCAGCAACACTCCCACACCCCCACCCCCAGTGCACCAGTTCCTCAGTGGAAGCTGGGTCAGACAGCATCATAAATTATTCAGAGCCAGGATGAAAATCAAGCCGTCTTTCTTTCAAGACTGTTTGAAGCCTCTTCACCAATTTAGAATCCTTTGTAACTCATTAAGAGGCCTAAGGCTACACAAGACAAACCTAAAGTCCTCAATTTACATAATAAATTACTTGAGTCTGGGTATACAGCTGGTGGTTTGTCACTGATTAACAAACCTTTAGACAAAGCTTCATTTCTTTAACCAATTACTCAACGGGTCTGGAAAGTCTTATAAATCTCTTATAAGTTATACTCAGCCTGTCATCCCCAATCCTCTGCAAAAAATTGAAAAGACTCATTCAGCTCTTAAACAATAGCTTATAAAACTTTTCTAGAACTGTGACAAAGCTGGATAGATCCCCTTCCCTATGCTCTCTTCAGACTCCCATAGGGTGCCTATGTTTCCTAGCCTTTGAACTTACATAGGGGTGTTCTGTTCTCTTATCCTTTTTTAACTTCAGTGTTCCCACCCCACTAGGACTTACCTGCCATCAATAGAGCTCACTCAGCAACTTCTTAGGGACGACATGGATGTCCACCTTCCTCAAACTCAGCCTCTTAATTTAAAGAGACCACAACATGTACAGCCCAGAGACTGTATTTTATTTAAAGATCTCCCAGGATAAACTGGGCCCCTCCCAACCTTTGTAAAAAAGTACTTTTCAAATAATTCTCTTAGCTTAGCTAAGCTTCTGGAAATTGTATCCTAGATCCATTTCTCCCAACTCGAATCTACTGATTCTCCAGAGAAACCCTCCACACACCCACCAAGCACTCCCTAGAAATCCAGTAACCTATACCTGCCATCTCATCACCAGTACATGTACCAGACTAGAATTCACCCAACAAAAGCCCTCAAATGCTGAGTTTTATTAATAAACTGTAATATATATGTCTTCTTTTGGCCCCTGTCCTCCTCTTTATGCTTCTCTTGTTCTGTGAATATCACCACAACCCAGCTTACATACCAGGCCAGTCTGCCTTTTACCCTTACTGGCAACTTTAATAATTCCCCTACTTTCCATATCCCCCACTGAAGATGCTTTATAACATCTCTATTTTCCTAAGTCCAAGAGGTGCTCCAACTTCTCAGAACTGTGAAGTCTTCTCACTGTGTGCGGCCTTAGTTGTCTTGACCAACACCCCTTTTAAGACTCCAAAAGCTCTGCTTTTGGTATTCATTTTTAGACCCTACATTCTCTGCTATTTAATAACATTCATATAAAACCAAATTCAGACCCTGTTTCACTCTCCAAGAAAACCCCCACTTGCCTCTACTCTCACTTTTAAAACCATCTGTTTTCAACCCCTCACCTTTAATGACTCTCAAAGAGACTGTTAGGTAGGGACAGCTCTACAAGCCTAAGTCAACAGAAAAATATTCCCAGAAAACTCCCACCAGAATTCACGTCCCTCAGTTTCTGAATTTATTCACAAGACTATTAATTCTAACCAAAGAAAGAGGGAATGATGGGATTACCTTGATAATAAACTATCTAACAGAGAAAATTAACTAATTCGCTGTCTCCAACTTAACTGCAAAGGTCTTAATTCACTACTTTTGGAAATTAACCACCCATGGAAATGGTTTTCAAAGCATTTGAAAAGAGATGAGCAGTCAAAAAGTGCAAATCCTCCTCCTTTACTTTTGCCAGATCAGTGTAGCCAGATTAAATTGACAAGCCAGTCTCCAGGAAGAGGAAAAAAAAGAACACCCTGGAATCTCACAGCTATCTCCAGCTAATCAATCTACAACAATAAGTTTTTCTTTGCCCCTTTACAACCCCCCATAAAAACTCCAAGCCACTTGTCTTCCCCACTTTCCTTATCTCTCTTTTAGGTCCCTCACCCTAACCTTTCTCTCTCTTTCCCCTTCTTTCTTTAATTCCCCTGCTCTCTTTCTCGCCCCCTCAAGAAAATAAATTTACTTCTTTTTATGAATAATCTTTGCATCAAGAGTTCTTCTTCCACTTACACCACGAGTCCCCATCCTAATAAGATTCTGGATCTCAGAATAGGTGGAATGGAGACATCTCCCCCATTAGTGCTTGGAAGTGGCACTCATTCTCTTATCAGTCTGTTTAAGGCCATACAGTTGTCCATAAAGTAAACTAAGGGAAGGAAGGAGCATTTATCATTCATGGATCTCTTCAAGGACATCACAGTTGCCAATAAAGGAGGACTAAAGGAAATACCAAAATAATTCAAACTTCCGCTATGAGTTTGAGATGCCCTTTCCAATCAAGAAATTTAAGCACCTACCAAATGTTCAGCACTTTTTACTCAATTAAGAGGAGGCTATAAGCCCTGGAAAATGTGATTCCCACTTTTAAAATTTTATCATCTTCTTAAAGAAATGAGATGAATAGACTTCACATATATAATAAGACAAAGCAGATTAAATCTAGTGCTGAATTATGCATTTAGGAAGAATGATCAGAAAGGCCAGCCTCACCACAGGAGCCTTCAGAATGTCGTTATCACACTGTCAGAAGGAGAACTGATTCAGATGAGTGGAAGAAAGATCAAAAAACTGAAGGACAGTGAGTGGGAAGTGAAATGCTAAATGCAAGAGCTGGTAAACGTCCTCATCTGTAAAATGAGGACAATATCAGTCTCATAAGCTTCATGGGACTTCTCTGAGGAGCAAAGATATTTAAGTAGATGGTGTGTTTCAGTACAAGCCTGAGGATAAACTTAGAAGCCTTGGGATCTTCATGAGGATGCCCTGCACCAATCAAAAGATTCTCTGCAAGCTCCTCTCCATCTGAGGCAGCCTGCTGGCCCAACAGGTTTCCCTCAGGTGGGGAGGAGTCCGTCTACCCTTCCAGGAATACAGCTTCTGTGTCAGATCGCCTCACCATCCCCAGCATTCTCCCTCCATGAAGACCAGGGAGGAGACCTCAAGACTGGGTGTCCTGGGGCAGCCAGAGCCACACGACATTGCAAGAATTCAGGAGTTCCTTGTGAGTTGAGTGAACACCTGAAGGTTGCTTTCACTTGCAAATTTTCAGGCAAGAGGGGGTGTTTGTTTGGTGCAACCAGCAAGAAGCTGAGGGCAAGACTTTCTGTCATGGGGGCAAAGGGAATGGAGGCCTCTGCAGGGGCCCAGAGAACTGCGTGGGTGCCCATTCCATGAGGGACATCAGGATTCTCTGCTTATGGAGAATCAAAGCCTGTCAGCATCAGCCCAAGATGCAACAACAACCAGAAGAATGGACCGTAACGTCACACAGTCAACCCAGATCACATTCGCCTTTTCCTTTCCAATCTCCTGACTTCATCTTCAGTGGATGCAATGGCTAGAAGAGAGAGAGGGTGGGGGAGGAGAATGAGGGGGAAGAGACAGGTGGGAGGTGGCTGCGGAGAGGCTGCTCTGCAGGGAAGAGAAGAGAGAGTGAAGTTTGTGCAGTGACAGCACCAAAGCTCAAGTACCAAAGTGAGACTGTTCTAAGGACCGGTGGGGCTAAGAAAGAAAGGCAGGCTCTGGCCAGGGATTCATGGAAGATACCTCTTCCCAGAGGAAGGGAGAGTTCACCCTAGCAGGATTAGGAAGCGAAGATATTGGAAAAAATAAAACTACAGGGTTTCCCTGTTTATCATCCCACAGAACTGACACTTCACAAGAAGCCGATTTCATTTGTATCTTTGAGAAATAAGTATGTTCAAATTTCCAAAATTAGTGTGCCAGGCTTGTCCATAAACCTACTGCTCAAGCTCAGTCAGTGTTTACATAGGTGCCTCTTATCAAGGAGAAAGAAAGAGCAAATAGCAAATCAAGGGCTGGATAATAGGAGCACAGGACTCAATGCTGTTTTCTTCTCGCCCCTCCTGTAGTTCCAGGTAACAGCAGAAGCAATTCTCCCTGATTCAAAGCAACCCCAGTTTTGGTTGAAAGAAAATTCCCAAACGGAGGTTGTTTCAGTGAGGGCTACCTTCACATACATTGAATATAAGTCCCAAAAAACATATTTATATTAAAAAGCCTGCTTTAAACTAAGCAGGTTTACTACAAAGCTGGTTTCAGGACCTAGTATTTCAGTTGCTTTGTGGGAAAATTACTTGAATGGGGGGATCATTATATCCGAAGTATTCAAAAAGTTCCAATTACCCATTTTGTTAAGTTCCTATAAAATTATTAAGATCTTTGTAATTATTTTTTAGTTATATTTTATTTTTTATATGTAAAGTTGCAATTTACTCAATAATTCTCTGGCACCCTGAAGATGTTAATGAAGACATTTGAAGGCTCACTGTGGCTCGCAGCATCATGCGTGGGACCCTCAAAATCCTGCCCTACAGTTCCTGTTTACTTGCCTGGGGGGATATAGCAAAGGGGGCCTCCCTTATGTGGCTTCCTTCCTACAGCCATCACTTCACAACTAGAGACAGAAAAACAAAGGAGTTGGATGGCTTTTCCCAGGATCATGAAACACCTAAATCAGAAAGGAAGTGGATGATCCTCAGTCTTTTGGCCAAGTCCACACAGATAGATTCTCAACACAGTAGGAACCATGATGTTGGGGACCTTTTATTCCTCCAATGTCAAGAACGCAGAGAAGCCACATGGACAAGGTCCTCGGAGAGATCTCTCTTTAGGCTGTGACTCTGGACAACAGACAGTCGCCCCATAAGAAAGGTGGATGTGAGTCAACCACGCAAGGTATTCGATCTTTTTTTCTTTCTAAGACTTGCCAATTCCCAATGAACACTAAACAATGTCATTAGGAAACATCAGTACTTCTTGCTGAACTGCTTAATTTCAGTGTTGAGCCCATCCAAACTGCCCACACACACACAGAAGCACAGGGGAATCTTTTATGCCCCTGATGTGAAATACTTGTGCGAGTCTCCGTGGCTCTGGGCTGGAGGAGTCTGGTGTTTACCAATTCCGATGGCAGCATCTTGGGGATCCAACTAGCTGTTGAGCTATCTTTTGAGCAACTTACTTTACTCCCAAAAGCCAAGCTCCATTCCTGATATGTATTTCTTCATCCCTGCCAATAAAAACATCTGAGGGCTACAAACCCAACTTCAAAATCCCAAGGTCAGATCATTTCCAAAATGTCCTAAGACTTTATATTCTTGTAATAGGGCTTCTGAAAGCCACGCAGACAAGTGAGTCCATGTAAAGGAAACAGAGTGTGTGCTGGGCTGAGCTGTGCGACCCCAAAAGGCATGTTGAGGCTCTAACCCCCTGTACCTGTGAAAGCACCTTATTTGGAGATAGGGTCTTTGCAGATGTGAGCAAGTTAACATGAGGTCCTACTGGATCAGGGAGGGCCCTAAATCCAATGACTGTGTCCTTATAAGAAAAGGGAAATTTGAACACATGGACACAGATGAGGAGATAAACCACATGAAAGCAGGCAAAGATCCATGAGATGCAGCTGCAAACCCAGAAACAGTAAGAATGGACGGCCACCCCCGCGGCCGGAGGGATGCTTCCCAGAGTCTCAGGAGGCATCGCCCTCGTGATACCTTGATTTCTAACTTCATTTCCTAAAACCCTGAGAGAATACATTTCTACTGTTTTAAGCCACCCCTTCTGTGGTACGGTCTTCGTTATGGCCACCCAGGAAAACTAACTCAGGTGTGTTTAGGTTCTAGGTTTTTCCATTTGTTTAGTTTTGCTCATTAGAATGTACATATTTCAAAGGTGGCCAAGTTCACTGACATTTCTGGCTCTCCTGTGCTGCAGCTCATAAATGGGAATGAAAATTCCATCTCCTTCACCCTCCTTGCAGCTCCTTATTTTATCTTCTCCAGCTTAAGGCTGAGGTAGTACTTCTCTAGAAAGATGAGGCACACCTAGACCCTTGGAGCTCACTGCACACCTGGGTCCTGGCCGTGGGATGTCCTTGCATCTTCTCAGCTGACAGCAGAGCCATCCAATGACGTCAGGAATTTGCAAACTCAGTGTGTGGTTCAGACAGCAATAGATAATAAAAAGCACATCAAACGAAATGACTTGAGGCCCTTGCAGGAGACGAGCATCCGAGCACGTAACATTGACCGGGTCTGCGAGGCGGTCAGCCTTGACTGAGTGTGGGTAAAAGCTGGAGCCCAGGGCTGAGTGTTGGAGATAGCAGCCCTGTTGCTGTCTCCTTGCTGAGCTGCCGTGCAGCTGTCAGCAAATCATCTTTGCCTGTCTGGACTCCAGGACTCAGTGTATGACACCTAATTACCCAAAGTATTAAATAACGACAGAATCCCCAGGAGCCTGTGAAAAGCGAAGAGTCACATTGGAACGAACAATAAAGTGATCTGTGTTCCTTGGAAGTTGAGTCGAAGAAAGACCTATCCTGAATATTAGGTTCTTTAAAGACCCCGTGCAGATCCTGAGGCGAAAGAGGATTCTGAATATGCTGCCAACTCCGAGCAGCCCCCAGTGATAATCATCGACAGTAAAGCTTCATCCCTGACCCCGAAACGCCCTTCACGTGGCCAGATTCTAGCCTGCTCTGTGCATGGAGCGTTCAAAACCCTCTTCGGGAAAGCCAAGCATTTGCAGGAGTCTGGCAAGACAACAAAAAAATAAATCAATAAAACAAAGCTGCTCAGTGATGGTCTGAAACTGGAAGCCCGGCTCCCAAAGACGCCGGATCCTTTCAGGATTCTTCACAAAGGAAGAAAGGAAGATGGCTCTGGGCTGCAGGAATGTGGTGTGTACCATGTCCTTCCAGCACAGAGGAAAACGTAAATGGTCCACGTGGGAGACGGAGAGGTGGTGGGGACAAACGCACCTCTGGGGCTGACTGCCGACAGCACGAGATGATTAGGGGACCCCAGAGAATGGTCAGAAGTTGTGACGGGTTCACTGTGTCCCCCCAGAAAAGGTATGTTGGGACTGTACTACTGGGCCCTCAGAATGTGACGTGATTTGGGGACAGGATCTTGGCAGCGATAATCAAGTTAAAGAGGGGTCACTGGGATAGACTGTATTCCAATATGACGTGGTGTCCGTACAAAAAGGAGAATACAACAGATACCCCCACAGAGGGGTATGTGTGTGGGGGGGTGCCTGTGTGTGTGTGTGTATGTGGTGTTGTGGGGTGGAGGTGTGCGTATGTGTCTGTGTGTGTGTGTGTGCGCACGTGGTGTTGTGGGGTGGAGGTGCGTGTATGTGTGTGTGTGTAGGGTGTGTTTGGTGTGTGCATGTGTGGTATGTAAGGTGTGGTGGTATGGAGTGTGTGTGTGTGGTGGTGTGTGTGTGTGGTGTGTTTGGTGTGGTTGTGGTGTTTGGAGTGTGTGTGTTTTGGTGGTGTGTTTGTTGTGTGTGTGCATGGTGTGTTCAGTGTGTGCGGTGGTGTGTTTGGTGTGTGTGGTGGTGTGTTTGGTGTGTGTGTGGTGTGGTGTAGGCTGTGTGTGTGTGGTGTGTTTGGTGTGTTTGTGTGGTGTGGTGTGGGCTGTGTGTGAGGGGTGTTTGGTGTGTGTGGTGGTATGGTGGGGGGTGTGTGTGTGGTGTGTTTGGTGTGTGTGTGGTGTTTGGTGTGTGTGGTGGTGTGGACTGTGTGTGGGGGGGGTGTTTGGTGTGTGTGGCGGTATGGTGGTGTGTGTGTATGGTGTGTTTGGTGTGTGTGGTGGTGTGGGGTGTGTGTGTGTGGTGTGTTTGGTGTGTGTGTGTGGTGGTATGGTGGTGTGTGTGTGTGTGGTGTGTTTGGTGTGTGTGGTGGTGTGGGCTGTGTGTGTGGGGGGGTGTTTGGTGTGTGTGGCGGTATGGTGGTGTGTGTGTGTGGTGTGTTTGGTGTGTGTGGTGTTGTGGGGTGGAGGTGTGCATATGTGTCTGTGTCTGTGTGTGTGTGTGTGTGTGTGGTGTTGGGTGGAGGTGTGCGTATGTGTCTGTGTGTATGTGTGTGTGTGTGTGTGGTGTTGTGGGGTGGAGGTGCGCATGTGTGTGTGTGTGTAGGGTGTGTTTGGTGTGTGCATTTGTGGTATGTAAGGTGTGGTGGTGTGGAGTGTGTGTGTGTGTGTGGTGGTGTGTGTGTGTGTGTGTGTGTGTGGTGTGTTTGGTGTGTGTATGCATGGTGTGTTTGGTGTGTGTGGTGATGTGTTTGGTGTGTGTGGTGGTGTGTTTGGTGTGTGTGTGTGTGGTGTGTTTGGTGTGTGTGTGGTGGCGTGGTGTGTGTGTGTGGTGGTGTGGTGTGTGTGTGGTGTGGTGTGGGCTGTGTGTGTGTGGTGTGTTTGGTGTGTTTGTGTGGTGTGGTGTGGGCTGTGTGTGTGAGGGGTGTTTGGTGTGTGGGGTGGTATGGTGGGGGGTGTGTGTGTGGTGTGTTTGGTGTGTGTGGTGGTGTGGACTGTGTGTGTGTGGGGTGTTTGGTGTGTGTGGCGGTATGGTGGTGTGTGTGTATGGTGTATTTGGTGTGTGTGGTGGTGTGGGGTGTGTGTGTTTGGTGTGTTTGGTGTGTGTGTGGTGTTTGGTGTGTGTGTGTGGTGTGTTTGGTGTGTGTGTGGTGTGTTTGGTGTGTTTGTGGTGTTTGTTGTGTGTGGGGTGTGTTTGTTGTGGGGTGGGGGGGTTTGGGTTTGTGTGGTGGGGTGGGGTGTGTGTGTTGGTTTGG
>CAUYRH010069714.1:0-14962 GCA_963574655.1 Perodicticus potto | reverse complement strand
CTTCCATTCTTGAGATACTTTGCTAAGAAGAATATGTTCCAGCTCCATCCATGTAAACATGAAAGAGGTAAAGTCTCCATCTTTCTTTAAGGCTGTGTAATATTCCATGGTGTACATGTACCACAATTTATTAATCCATTCATGGGTTGATGGGCACTTGGGCTTCTTCTATGACTTAGCAATTATGAATTGGGCTGCAATAAACATTCTGGTACAAATACCTTTATTAAAATGTGATTTTTGGTCTTCTGGATATATACCTAGTAGAGGAATTATAGGATCGAATGGCAGGTCTATTTTTAGATCTCTAAGTATTCTCCAAACATCTTTCCAAAAGGAACGTATTATGTCTCTGTATTTTCATTTGGGGGCGGGCAGGGTGATCTGGATCGTCAGAGGGAAATAACAAATGGGCTTGAGCTTGAAAAGAAATGGTCAGAGAATGAAATTCCAACACATGCTGCAACGTGGATGAAGCTTGAAGATATTATGCTAAGTGAAAAAAACCAGTTGCAAAAGAATTAGTACCATATGATTGCACTTACGTGAGAGAACCAGAACAGTCAGATCCATGGAAACAGAGAGTAGACTGGCAGTTGTTGGGCTGAGGGAGCAGAACGGGGTTGGGGGTGCTGTTTGGTGGGGACAGAGTCTCAGTTTTAAAAGATGGAAAGTTCTGGAGAGGGATGGTGGTGATGGTTGCATAACATTGTGTATATACTAAATACCTCTGTACACCAAAAAATTGATAAAATGTTACATTTTACGTTATGTATTTTACCACAGTAAGGAAAAGCTAATGGAACGGTCAGAGGGCATCTAGGAATCCTAGATAAGAAGGTGGGAAAAGAACAAGGGTGAGAGGAAGTGCCAAGGGGCCATGTAGACAGGAATAAAACAACAACTCAAGTTCACGTGCTTGGGACTGTGCTAAGTGCTTTATATATCTGTTTCATGAATCTTATAGCAATTCTATGAGGAAGAGGATTATTTTCCCTATTTTACGAGGGATGAACTAAGGTTTAGTGAGGTCTAGTAGCTTCCCAAGATGGCATGGAGCAAACCTGGACCAGACCCAGGTCTGATGTGTCCAGAATCTGCCCTAAATTATAATTATAGAGTCTCTGCTACTGTAGGACACGCGTGTTTCACTTAACCCATATGACTACTGGGTCATCTTGTGACTATTATCCCATAAATCAACCAAGAAACTAAGATTTTGAGGTTAAGAGATCTGCTTAACTGCACACAGATAATGTGTGGGAGAGCCTGGATTCGAACCCAGGCCTGGTTGGATTTGAAATCTGTGTGAGATTTTTTTATGGCTTGCTGACTTAGGCTCCAAGGTAGAGTTTCTCAAGCATAATCTCTGGCACAGCAGGACGGGGAGATTATTTCTTGGCCTTGTCTTATATTATAGTTTGATGTTTTCAGATAATCTCTGGCTTACAGAGGGCATAGGTCTGCCTAGTTTCTCTTTCCTCAGTGCCTAGCACTGGTATGTTCACAGGAGGGACTCATTAAGTATTTGTTGAAAGAATGAATAAATAAGCTAGTGGAAAATGAAGGATTTCTATTAATTCTTCAAGATAAGCCTTTTCTGATTCATTAATGAACACTGGTCAGCTTTTGTTCTGACCTTGGAGTTCAACTCTAATCATTGGAGAGCTATTAAGCCTTGCTGGGAGGGCTGGGGAACAGAAATAGTATGTTCAACACCTGTTCTTAAGGAGCTTATGGTCTAGAAGGGTGTTGTAAAATTATGTGCGAATGTTGTATTATTGTATATCCTAAAGGGAGATGAGATTTCTGGAGAAGGACAAGAGTAAAGAGTGACATGAAGAGCCCCCAGCCTTAGCATCTAGGCTTCTTACTGGCTATGTGACCCTGGCAGATGAAATTCTTTAAGACTCAGTTTCCTTATGTTAGAAAAGGAAGGGGTTATGGGTGGAAGTGTGTCCCCTGCAAAAGATTTTGAAGTTCTAACCCCCAGTACATGTGAATGTGATCTTCTTTGGACGTAGTCTTTGCAGACAATCGAATGAAGATAAAGTCATTAAGGTGAGTTCTAAGTATGACTGGTATCCTCATAAAAGGGAAATCTGGATACAGATACAGTCATGGATAGAGGGTAGATGATGTGAAGACTGGGAAAATATGGCCATCTATGAGCTGTGTATCACCCAATGGCTACTTGTCCCTGGGATTATATTCTGTATGGCAGCAGTCCTCAACTTTTTGGCACCAACGACTAGTTTCATGGAAGGGTTCTCTAGTCTATTGGACTCATGATGGGTCCAAGAGGGGACATGTGCTCCACTAGTGTGACTCAGAGTTCTCAATAGGAACAGACATAGATCCTGAGAAAGGGAGGGGCTCTCTCTGGGATAAAGAATAGTATACACAATAAGCTTGGCGAATCTTGGGGACATTTTCCATGACTACATGGAAGAACTCATCTATGGGATATGGAAGGAGGCCAATGTACAAAAAGAGAAGTAAATATGAGAGTAGGAAAGTGATGGAGATGGAGAGATGGAAGGGGGGTGAGGAAGAGAGACAGAGAACGGGAGATATTGTTCTCTGATCTTTACTTACAAGGATGCTAATCCTATCATGAAGGGCCCACCCTTATGACCTTATTTAAACTTAGTTACCTCAAGTCCCATCTCCAACTACCATCACACTGAGGGTTAGGGCTTCAACATGTGAATTTGGGGGGATGATTCAGTCCATTGCAGGCATAAACTGAGCATTTGTAAGTTCATAGAAATAACTACTGTAATACCTTAACAAACTGGTTTTGACTACACATTTATTAAATCTAGTTACTGATTAAAAACCACTGATGAATTCTGCCCTTTTATTGAGCACTCCAAATAAATAAGTTATTTATCCCGAGAACAATGGCCAGCACATAGCAGCCACTCAATACATAGTTGGTAAAAAGTGATCGAGTTCTTTGTAGTGGACTCTGTTTTCCTTCTCCCTCCACATTCTGGCTTAGCTGGACTTCTTTTAGCTCCTGGAATTCCCAAGTCCTGTGCACTTGCTTGGTCCCTTGCCTGGAACATTCTGCATCCATCCCATAAATATTTATTGAACGCTCATTATGTGTCAAGTTCTTGCACAAGTGCCAAGGATGCTACAGTGAACTAAAGTGACACAAATGTCCACCCTAATGGAGCCTACAACCTAGAAGGGGTAGAAAGACAATAAAAAAAAAATAAGTGCATAGACTATAGTAGACAAAGTAAGTGCTCTGTTTTTTTTTTTGGTCATTGCACTCATTATAAAAATTACTCCGCAAAACTGTGTTTCCTGATGGACTGCAGCATCACAAACCAGAGGCCATGTTGTCTTGTTGATCCCTCTGTCCTACCACCTGGGACTGTGTCTTGTCCATATAACTGACACTCTACATGTATTTACTGAGTGAACAGATGAGTAAAAATAGGACATTACTTAGAAAACATACTGTTTTCCTACTTGCTATGTGTACACAGAGGTAGCATTTACAATATAAATGATGTACACTGTGTTTTTTTGGTTATTGTACATATTAGGAACTCTGGAAATCAAGACATCAGATAAACAGTGGGCCTAAAATTGTTGCAGTGTAGGGCTTCTCAAAATTTGCACACCAGCTACCCATAGAATGTAGTTTCCAAAAATGGCTGCCACACTATATCCCCTTCCTACATGCTTTACTTACAATGCAACTTCGATAGGCCTGCCATGAAGTGCTGGGGGCCATCTTCTCTCCACTTGAGTCTGGGTGGGACTGTGACTATAAGTTATGCTATGTAGCTTTTTGAAATGTTTGCTTTTGGAACTGGGGGTTGTTCTCTGAGCTACTGAAAAGAACTTTCTTTCTCCTGGATTTGCAGCTGGGAAGGTGAAGGATTTGCACTGGAGGTGCATGATGTGGTAGGAAAATGCTCAAGAATGAGACTGACATGTAAGAAAGCAGAGCTGATACAGAGAAAGATGAAATCCTTCTGACTTTTTAAGACCCTTGACCCAGCCATGTCTGAACTCTCCTTAGAGTTTTCAGCAGGATGAGTCAATGACGCACCCTCCTTTTTTTTTTTTTTAAGGCTAATTTGAGTTGGGCCTCTGTCACCTACATCAGAAGGTCACGATCAATAATATTATGGACAATATTCTTAGCAGCACAGAGTCTATAAACCTAGTCTTTGAAACTGTTCATTGCTGTACATGAACAAGCATATTGCTAATCTTGTAGTCCTGAGAATATCCTTAGGGAGCCTAGTGTACCAATTACTACTAATGAGCACATCCAAAATGCCAGTCCTTTGATGATCTAGACGCCCTCATCAGGTATTTCCACCCTCTTCGTTCTGTGACTCCTGCAGCTTCCCTGGCTGACCTGGCTAGAGGACAAACATCCCACACCTGCTCCCAGCATCCCTTGCTGAGGACAGGACCAGCCTGACCCAAGGGAACCACTCAGAAACCCTCAGCGACTCAGCTTGACCAGGGGACTTCGAGGCATTGTTGTGTGAGAAACTCTAGAATATGCATGAATAAATCAATCTGAACTCAGTGCCAATTTGGAACAATTAAAGGATCTGATGAAAGCTAAACCTCTAGACTAGAGAGATATATATGCTTCTATTGTATAATCCCCTAAATTCAAAGGGACAGGGCACCTGTGCACACCCACTCTTGCCCCTTGGGTTCTTGGCATGACCAAAACTCCTCTCCACATGGTGGCCAGTCCCAGGCTTTTCCAGTCACCCTGGAAATGCCTTCTTAAGGATCCCTCCAGAGGTTTGGTTCTGGGCTTGTGCTGGTTATTTTAAGACCTTGACCCCTGGGTCTTGATGATCTTAATGAGGCCGCAGGAGAATGCAATTCTTCCTTTGAGATAACTCTTCCCACTCCTTTCTGTTAGCAGGAAGTGATGATACTGGAGGTTGTGCTTTTTAACATGTTCCCTCTGTCTGGAATATTCTTCCCCACGTTCTCCTCTCTTTCCAAATCCTTTCTCCTTGCAGGGCTGTGAAATGCCACCTTCTCTGGGAACCCCTCACTGAGGCCCCATCACTCAGGCCTGTTTAGCTCTTACAGCCTGGATACTTCCGGAACTCTTTGTACATCCTTCAGCTGGTGAGTTTTGGGCACGCTGTTTGGCACAGTGCTCCTTAAGTGTTTGGTGGGGATGCTTTGGGATTGAGAAGCAGCTTCTTCAACCCCCATTCCTCTGGATCTATTGAAATCCCGTGGGCTTCAGCTAATTGGAAGTCATTAATTCCCCTTTCTCCTTTCCCAGACTTCAGAGAGGCTAAATTCTAGGGACAAGAGATCAGAATTAGTAACCTGTTCCATCACTTTCTAGCTCTATGATCTTGGACACATTGATTAACTTCTCATTACCTAACTTTCCTCATCTATGCAGTGGGGGTCGGGGGGAGGTCTGTTGAATCCTACTGCTTCGTGTTGATGTGAAGATTCCATAAAATGATACAGCATTTAATCCAGTACTTAGCACATAAGAAAAACTTAGTATCACTAGCTGTGGTTGCTGATATACATTTATAAAAATCTATTGCATATTTCCTAAGAGACAGGGCAGAGTTTGAGGGTCCGGCCCCTGAGAATTGACGTCTTGGTGACTTGAGGCACTGTCATGACCTCGCCTCAATCCAATATTCATTGTGTAGCATTTAATTCAGTCACTCAATGGATAACTCCTTGCCTGTCTACTATATATTAATATTAGCTACGTAGCTCCCCCAGCCATGTTCTGAGAATGCGGATTAGTGCTGGGAAAATATTTTGTAGTTTTGACTGAATGATGGATTAGCATTCTAGACTGCTTATTGCTTCACTAGGATTTACTTTGCCAGCTCCCAGCCCTGTGGTCAGGGACAAGCGATCCTTCGCTTCTCTTTAGGGGAATGCTAAAGGTGAAAATAATACTCCTGTTTCTGCTATTTCTTAAACAGAGCGGCTCTAAAGGAAGCTTAAGTGAGAAGCGTATGGATTCAGACAATACTTTCTGGCTGGTGAGGAATGAAACCACAGGATTAGGAGGCACATTGCACATTTTTTATAAACAAGAACAAGCACTTAACTCTTTAGGTTCTGGGCTGAAGTCTAGTCGTCACGATTTATATTCTTTGTCTGGCTACAGTAGAATGTTCAGTAAACACATTATTTGCTTTGGTCTTTCAGGTATTTTGCTCAAAATGCTGAACCTTTTGCTAGGCTCTAGGTGGAGGGCATTGATTGTACGCAAACCTTTGTCTGACTGTGAAGGAGGATTCTGCAAACAGAACTTTTTCTCCTTAAAGTCTTTCTATTAAATCTGGGTGCTATCAGCATTTTGGGAAGGATAATTCTTTTTGTGAGACTGACCATGGCAGTTCCATTAAAAGGTAGTAGCACTCTCCTGTTATGAAAATAACCGGAAACGCTTCCCCTTTCTCCAGAAGCTTTGTCCAGGGGCTGCACCACCCCTAGGTGAGAACCACTAGCTCATACGACACACCTATTTTAGGTCTCCTTCTTGGCACATTTTTTATAAACAAGAACAAGCACTTAACTCTTTAGGTTCTGGGCTGAAGTCTAGTCATCACGATTTATATTCTTTCTCTGGCTACAGTAGAATGTTCAGTAAACACATCATTAGAGAGTCAAGTGTAGAACTTTGTCCACTAGGCTGGAAGTTCCAGGAACTCTGCACAGACCCAGGTCAGATTTTATTCCCTATTGCTTGAGACAGGACTTGGCCCTTGTTGATGCTCAGTAGATATTTGTATTGGGCTGATGGAAATATTATTCATATAGTCACTACAGCCTTAGTTTCATATAACA
This sequence comes from Perodicticus potto, assembly GCA_963574655.1. Lineage (NCBI taxonomy): Eukaryota > Metazoa > Chordata > Mammalia > Primates > Lorisidae > Perodicticus > Perodicticus potto. The sequence continues at coordinate 8,116 of CAUYRH010069714.1, read as the reverse complement.
TAGTCAAACTGAAATGCAGAGATTTTTGGAGGCAGGAGTGATGTGCAAAATATTTAACAAATAGTACTTGCATAAACACTGACCAATCAGAATTTATTCTGGAGGTTCTGGAAGTCTTTTCATTGTAAAGCTTAGTTGCTAGCTTGTGGGGCAATCCAGGGGGTTCCAGTGAGAGAAGTCAGGGAACAGTGAGAGACAGCGTCTACTTGTCAACAAAATTTTAACAGCCAGCAAAATCTGTGCTTTATTCACCTTTTTGGTTCCTGCAGCCCTAGTTTCCTCATTTATAAATGTAATGTTAGCTCCCAGGTTGTTGAGATAATTAAATGAGATGATACATGTAAAGCACTTACAGCAGCGTTGTCTGGCAAATGGGAATTGCTCATTGTTAGTTATTTCTTGTTTCCTCTGCACCAAGTTGATTTGGCTCATTAAGTACAGATGGGTGTGATATAGTTAATTATTAGTCTGCCCTGGAAAATTTGCATTATCTTTCCTTCAAGCATTTAGAAATACATGAGTAATTTGCTTACTTAGCCTTCTTTTCAGATTCAGCTGCCCTCTCCATCCCTGCCTGCAAACGCACACGCATTTCAGCCTTACTGGGCTATTTGGAGCTTCCAGACTGACTGAGCTCTCTCACATCTCCTTGCTTTTGCAATTGGCCAGCAAGTCTTTTACCCAGTCTATCTTCTTTGTATTTTGTAATAGTGGGGCGGGGGGCATCCTATTAATAGATGATTGAAGAATTGGCTCACATGCCATTTTCTCCAGGCTTTTTTTTTTTTTTTGCCAGGGTCAGATTTGAACCCACTACCTCCAGTTTATGGGGCCAGCACTCTACTCCTTGAGCCACAGGCACCACCCTGAAACCGTATCTTCTTCTTCTTCTTTTTTTTTTTTTTTTGCAATTTTTGGCCAGGGCTGGGTTTGAACCTGCCACCCCAGCATATGGGGTCAGTGCCCTACTCCTTTGAGCCACAGGTGCCGCCCTCACATGCCATTTTCTAGGGAAGTCTTCCCTAACCACATACCACCTCCTCCAGGAAGCCTCCTTTGACTTCTGCCACTCCCCAAGACAGAGTTAAATGCTTTTTTTTGGGCTTTGTAGATGCCATTGTTACCTAGTGGTATCATTATTTCTATTTACTTGTTTCTCTTTTTAAACACAATTCTTTGAAGAGAGAAATTGTACTCTTCCTTTTGATTTCTGCAGCCAGCCCAGCTTTTTAGTACCTAACAAGTGCTTAGTAAATATTAAGTCAACACAATGAGAAGAGACCTCCAAAGAACTCAACAGAGAAACTACCAAGTCTTTGTTACTTCTCTGTTCCTATTCTTAACTTTAGGCACAATTTAACAAGTTTGATTTTTAAGAATCCATAGATGATCAGAAAAAACAGTTCAGAAGAGGTGGGGAAGAAGCTGTTTGTGATAAAGATACTGAAAACAGAAATGACACCTGACCCTGTGATAATAAGAACAGAAAAATTACAAAACACCCAATCTGAGTGCTAGTGTGGGCTTGTTTAGAGTATGAGAAACAGCTTCAGGTTTCCTACACGACATTCCTACACGGTCCAACAATTGACACAAAAGAGAAATGCCTTGAGTTATCAAACTGTTAAGTTATACCTTGCAAGCCTGAGGCAGCAGCTCATGCCTGTAATCCTAGCACCTGGGAGGCCAAGGCAGGAGGCTCTCTTGAGCTCAGGAGTTCAAGACCAGCCTGAGTAAGAATGAAATCATCTCTACTAAAAATAGAAAAAATGTTAGCCAGGTATTTTGTTGGGCACCTGTAGGCCTGGCTATTGGAGAGGCTGAGGCAGGAGGATCATTTGAGCCCAGGAGTTTGAAGTTGTTGTGAGCTAGGCTGACACCACTGGACTCTAGCCTAGACAACAGAGTGAGACTCTGTCTCAAAAAAAAGAAAAATGTTCTATTTACATACTCTACATAAGAAAAGCAAAAGCATTGAAACCTACCAGGCTTTTCATGGAGTAAATGTCAGCCATCTGGAAATGACATGGGGCTCTCCAATCATTAAGACCCTATGTGGACATGTGAACAGAAAAATGACGTTGCTGGTTTGGAAGTGGTTCCGAGCCTCATAACTACATGTGGGTGTGAAGGTCATCTTGCCAATAAACATCAGAATGGAAAATTGAAGCTATCTTGGGCACTGCTTTTTAAACTCCCTTTAAAGCCCTAGGTTTCTGTAGCATTGAAGATTGGTGCCTGGGGGTGGTGGGTAGTGGAGGAATTGCATTCTAGTTTTCTTTCACATTCAGCCCCCTGTTTTTGGTGTAGCAGGTTGAGATTCAGAGGAAGGTTTTGTTTGATGAAAACACTCCTCAGATGAAACACATGGTAATAGGTTTCATGTGGCAGGTAATCTGGGTATCTAGATATATGTTCTTAGGAGGTAGTGGTTAAGAGCATTATCCAAGGGAGTCTGAGGTCCTGATCCTGAATTTCACATCTCTGCGCCTCAGTTTCCTCATTTGTAAAGTTGGGATAATAACAGCACCTGTCCCACTGAGTTGTTCTGAGAAATAAAATAGTTACGTCAGATGCTTAGAAAAGTAATAAGTGCTCAGGAAAGTAATAAAAGGCTGTATGAGGGTTTGCTATTTACTATTTAAGAAGCTCCTTGATCAAGCATGTCCTGTAAGAGATGAGGCAAAGCTCCGAAAACCAGCACTGTCTGAACTTTGAAAAATAAGTATGTTTGCTACATGGAAAGGGGCAACACATTTCAACTGGAAGAGCAAAGCAAGGAGGGTAAGGGATGGTATGTTCAGGCACCTGGGAGATGCAAAATAAGTGGCAGGTGGGTTCCATGTCAGCCAAGGTGGGCAGATTGATGGGAGGGAAGGTGGTAACCGAAGACAGCTGCAGGGGAAGTGGCTGGTGCTGGGGTGTGGACGATCTATCCTGTCCACTTTGCTAAGGAACAAGCACTTTTTCCCCCAGGGACATCTTTAAATTCTGGATTTTGGAAGGATACTCTGACAGTACTTTGGAGAATTAAAAAATCAGGAAAGGAAGAGAGAGATGAAGCCAATGTCTGTTTTAGAGATAAAACTCCCAGGGTGGGGTAGCAGGCGAGGGAGAGGTCGGAGCTGATTCTGGAGCTTCCTGGTCTGGGTGGATGTGATGCTGTTTATCACATAGGGAAGGCGGAAAGAGGAGCAGGTTTGGGCGGGGAAGGTAATGAGTTCAGTTCTGGGACAGGTTGAATTTGAGGTGCCTAAGGGAAATTGAGGTGGAGATACCCAGCAGGGAGTCGGTTGGGTCTGCAGCTCCGAAGAGAGGGCAGAGGTAGAGATATTGATTTGGAAATCAACTAACTTACTATGAACTTTTTATGAGAGTTGAAACTTTGGGAAGGGTTTGAGTTCATTCAGGGAATGAGCATAACATGATAGAAGAAGGGCGGAGCCTGTAGCTCAAAGGAGTAGGGCGCTGGCCCCATTTACCGGAGTTTGAACCCACACCCAGCCAAAAACTGCAAAAAAAAAAAAAAAGAAAAAAAGATAGAAGAAGAGGAACAGGATGGAACGCTGGGAACATGGACAGCTGAGGGGTGGGCCAGCGAAGGAGTCAGAGGAGAGACGGGGGCAAGGGCAACATCAGAGGGGCCCTCCCAGGACTTGCCCTCCCTGACAATTGATCTGAAAAACATTATTGCTCTCAAAGGGCAAGGAGAGAATTACGATCTCCGGGTTGGTGTGCTTTGGAGTTGGAAAGACTTTTAGAGATTTCATGGTCCAGTGGTTAAAAAAAAAAGTGTTTAAAGGAGACAGCCCTTTAAAGAAAGGAAGGCGTGTGCCAAATTGCACAGATGGTAGAGTGATAAAGCTAGAACTGTCATTGCTGAAGCTGGGACTGGATGGCTTCTCCCAAATGTCTTGGAGCAGCCCATGAATTGTCATTCCACAAATATTTATTGGCACCAAATGTATGCCAAGCCCTGTGCTCAGCTCTGGATACAGCTGTGGACAAAAGACAGTTCCTGCCCCTGTACCTAATGGTTCTCAATCTTGGCTGTACCTTAAAATCACCTGAGGAGCTTAAAAAAAGTCCCCAATGCTTAGACTGAGTCCCATACCCTGAAACCAGGATCTCTGGCAACGAGACCCTGAGTATCAATTGTTTTAAAAACTTCCAGGGAATTTCAATGTGTGGCCATATTTGAGAGCCAGTGGAGTGCAATATGGACAATCAAGTGAACTATAATATTTCCATTTTGCCCAGTGGTGGAAACTTGAACCTGTCTTCTTCCTGGTTTTATTCAAGAAGGTCCAGCAGTTAAGCTGGCCAAGGTGGGCAGAGGAGGGGCTGGGTCTGGCTCCTGGCTCCCAGCTCCTCCACTCACTTGCTGTCTTCTTGTACACCAGGGCGGCCTCAGTCTGCTCTGTGCTGTGTGCCCTTAAACTGACTGGTCATTGGCTTTGATGTTAAGTAAAAATCTGGTGAATGATCTGCATTGTTCTCTCTCTTCACTGGGGCTGTCTTTTTCTATGAAAACCTAGTTGAATTCTTTCTCTAAATGGGGTATTCTTCATTCAGAGGAGGCACAATGGGTCTCTTTCACTGGCAATTCAGTCTCTAGTAACAGAGACCGCAGGAACTGCCAGCAATCTTCTTGTGAAACTGGCATGCTCCCGGCTCTGAAAATGAACCACAGGCACTGACACCTGGAGAAAGGAGGATCCCCTATTAAAGCTGAGAAGGGCATGGAGGTAGCTGTGTGGCTTTGGGTTAGTAGAGTAACCTCTCTGAGCCTTAGTTTCAGACTGAAACGTTGGGGATCTAGGACTGTCATGAGGATTAAATGATAGTGTTGTATAAGTGTGGGGCACCCATTCTATGCTAAGTACTAAGCTAAGCCCCTTTTATACATAATAGGTCATTTAATCCATACAATTAAATCAGTAAAATAGATGCTATAGATTGTTACCCCCATTTTATAATCAAGGATACTGAAGCTCAGAGAAACCGAGTAACACATCCTGGGCCACACAGTCACAGAGGGAGCTGGACTTTCAACTCAGGCCTCATGAAGTGAGATGTCAATGTCGTGTTAGCTGTTACATTTTGTGAGGCATTATTTAGAATTCAGATGGAAGGAGAGAAAAGATGATATGGCTGTTGGGGAAGAGATTACTTTGGAGATTGTGCAAAGAATCATGATATTTAAGCCAGTAGCTAGGGAGCTCCATGCTAGAAACAGGGTGGGGATCGCTTCTCGGTCTTTTGGCTAAGAGCAAGTGTAGAAACAGGGGGGGAAGGAACCAGTTTTAGCTGTGGCCAACTATGTGCTAAGTACCATGCCAACTTCTTTTGTGTGCATTATTTAATCCACAGGAATAAATCTGCCAGGGAGGTGTTATGGATCTTGAACCAAGATCTATCTAGCCCAGCGGTTCTTAACCTGTGGGTCGCGGCCCACAGGAACTATATGAAAGGGCCATGGCATTAGGAAGGTTGAGAACCACTGATGTAATCTGAGAAGCATCTCCCCTTTGGCCTGGGCCTTCCTCTGTGAACTCCATTGACCTTGAGGAATGAAGGTCATCTGCATGTTTCAGCTCAATTTTTAACTTCTTATGGATTTCTCCTCCACTCCCTAGTTCCCACGACAATCAGAAAGGGTGGTTTCTGAGGCTGTTTCCTTGGCAGCCAGGTTGGGAGAATGGTACTTACACTAATATTAATAATAATAGCAATAATTATAAACAGACAATGAACCCTGTGTTCCAAGTGCTCAATATGTTCTGGACTCTGTTGCAAGAACTCGGCAGATGTTATCTAATTTAATTCTCTTAATGCTCCTATAGAGTTCTCCTGATTTTGCAGATGGGAAAGTGTGGCACAGATGACCTTAGCAACTTGGTTAAGGTCACACAGCTAGCCACAGTGGAGCTGGGATTTTAACTGTGTGGTTGGACCCAGAAACCGCTTGGTGGAATTTGCTTGAAGCAGCTGCTGTGGTCTCTCCGCCTCTTGACCTGGTTTCTTATTGACAACTGTCATAGGAGGTGTCCCATGGGGGCAGCCCTCACTAGGGAATGAGTCTCCTTCCACTTTCTTTTGAGGGAACAGTTGCTCCTGGTATGTGGAATTCCAGAGTGAATCAGAGAGGGCTCTGACTCCTTTTTGCCCCTAGATGCCTTGGCCTGGTTGCTGAGCTGTGTGCTCTCTAGCCTACCACATCCTACCTTGCCCTCCGAGAACGTAAGGCAGAGGTCCCTGCTCTCCTTTAATGGGGGGGCCTCCCTTCCCAGGATCTGGGTCTCCTGTGCTTTCTTTCCTCATTCTCATGCCACACTGTCTTGTTCAGGTCACCTCTGTGTCCCTTGTATTTGGTACTCGGATCCAAATCTTGCCTTGTGTGGCTGGTGGAAGCTCATGTGTCTTTGGCCTTAGTTACCCTGATTTTATGGTTGAACAAACCGAATGTGGTGAGATTAACTAGCTCAAGCACACAGAAAGAAGTGGCCAAACCAGGATTTGAGCCCAGGTCAGTCTGACACCAAACCTCCTAGTCACTATCCCATGTGACTGCCAAGAACTTTTTTTTTTTCATGGTTTTATGTTTTGGGGCCTCTTTCCCTTCATTCTGAAGTCCAACGTGTCACATGGGTGGGTGAGAAGGGCAGCTATTCTAGTGTTATTTTCTGCCCGCCTGAGCCATGTGCCTGTGAGCTCACAAACCTGCAACCAGGAGGGTCCTGTGCAGTTTTTCAGGGGCAGAATGTAAACCAGCCACTTGTCTTTCTCTGTCCATGCAACAGGAGCCCTCGGTCATGCGTGACGTGTGTGTACACGGACACGATCCACCTGCCCCTGCTCGTTCCTCCTGACAGATACCTGGTCCTGTGCCCGAGTTTGATTCATTTTGAGTGAAAAACAGCCCCAACCTGAAGATAAGACTTCACTCTGGCGAGATTGGAGGGTGAGATAAGGCAGGGCTTGTAATGAGTTCATTTTAACTGGTGACTTATTCCACCCGAGTTCTCACGTGGGAGAAGTGAGTCACATCTGGGGAAGTGAGCAGGGGAAGCTGGAAAAGCAGCCAAGCTCTCTAGGGAGATCCTGGGTCAATTGTATAGGGCAGGCCTCCGGGGACCGTGAACTGCGCAGGGCATTTCCAGCTCGCGGCAGCTTGTTTTCTCACACCCTTCTCGTGGACGTTTCTAGATTCTGAGCCTTGATTCCCCAATAGGGGAGCCACACTCTTGCTTTCTCAGCTGAGTGAGATAATGACACTTAAGGGTCATTCAATGACATACCCCAAAGCAGAATTTGATTTTGAAGGAGGTAATAAGAAGAAGGTGGCTCCGCAAGGGCTCCATTTGCAGAACCAGCAGTGAGGGGAGGGCCTGGCAGGGTCACTATGATATCTAGTGGTGGTGACAGTGGAGCAGGTTGGCATTGGCTGATAGTGTGGCGAAATTTCCATGTCTGACAGTCTAATCCTCTTGGAAATTTGTGAGCTACCCAATATGCTTGCATTTTTAAGTTTGCTTAATGGCTTAGGATATATGTTCCATAGACACTTGGAATGAATATGTATTCTGCTGTGGCTGAATGGATTGTTCTATAAATGTTGGTTAGATCCTATTGCTTAACGATACTGTCAAGTTTAGATTCTTGTTGATATTCTGTCTAGTTATTCTATCAGTTGTTGAGAGAGGGGTGTTGAAGTCTCTGGCTATAATTGTGTATTTGTCTATTTCTCCTTCCAACTTCTATCAGTTTTCATTCCCCATATTTTGCAGCTTCCTAATTTGGTGCATACCCATTCAGAAGTGCTGTTTTCTGGGAGGGGGGAGGGATTGACCCTTTTAAATCATTATGTAATGTCTTTAGTGCCTCTGGTAATTTCTTTTCCTATGAAAGTTACTTTATCAGATACTAATATGGCCACTTTGGTTTCTTTTGGTTAAAGCTGGTGACATATTTTTTTCTTTTTTTTTGAGACAGAGCCTCAAGCTGTCACCCTGGATAGAGTGCCGTGGCATCACAGCTCACAGCAACCTCCAATTCCTGGGCTCAAGCGAGTCTCCTGCCTCTGCCTCCCAAGTAGCTGGGACTACAGGCACCC